>OW386285.2:176664124-176785431 GCA_936432065.2 Rutpela maculata
ATATATATAATATATATATATATATATATATATATATATATATGTGCATTTGTATCGTGTCTGCCTCCTTACAAATTTGTGGCGCCCGCACCTCCACTAGAAATAATATAGATAGATTAGTTCTGTTTACATATACATAACCGCCAAATTTCACTTACCAAGGGCACGCGGAGAGAGGAAAGGATTTTTATCTTTTTTTACATACACTTTTTTGTTCATACGATTGGTATGTTTACACCTCGTTATATAAATAGTACCTCTCTGACTCAATGTATTTAAAACTGTTATATATAACGGTAGACTTTGCCTCCTTCGAGGTTGCCAGACTTCTATAGTGTAAAATGCTCTAGCGCTTGCGCAATTAGTTGCGCTATGCAATCGTGTGCGTTTGTTATTATGATGATTCATATTGTGTAAGTTACACTCTATCAGATTACATTGGTGTTTTACCCGATAATGTGCGATTATCTGTTTTAAAATGAACCGTTCACGCTAAATATCTATTGTAGAATAATATATGTAATTCAAAATATGTTCTTAAGGGAATTATTATTACTATTTAAAATGCTTTTCAAAATACATCACTGAATCAGTTCAATTACTTCCGCGTCCACTGGATGTATAGTGACGACAAAAAAATTTTAAAAAATTTTTATTTTCCAAATAGGCTTAAAATGTCATGAAACGTCGAGATTTTAAGTTTGAGCGAAAAAAAAAATTCTGTCTGTCGGTCTGTCTGTCGGTCTGTCTGTCTGTCGGTCTGTCTGTCTGTAACTTTTTTTTGTGCGCACGTTTACTCTGGAACCGTTTAAGATATTGACTTGAAATTTGGTACACATATGTACTTTAATAAGATCTAGAACTAGATTATATTTTCATCTTGTTCCGCCGAAGGGTTGGGGGTAAACCGGGGTAAATTTGGGGTAAATGGGTAAATCAAGCAGGTAAGAGTCCATGAAATTGGTATTTGGTATATACAAGAGAAGCTAAGGTTTCAAAAAAATTTTTGGCATTAGCCACCCTCATTATCACCCCCACCTCCTTATTAAAGGGGATGAAAAAAAATTGCGATTTAATGTATGTACAGGAACCAGAAACCTCAAAATATTTTTTTACTTCATCCACCCCCCCACTACCACCCCCCTATCACCACCCCCACCCCACTACCGATGTGGGGTATCGGGTTGAGGATTTCAAATATTATATTATTAAAGTTCCATAAACAATTATTTTCACATACAAAGTTTTTTCGTTGTGTGAGTGACTTGGATAGAGAATCTGGATGTGGAGGTAGTGATTCCTTGGGCAGCGGTTTTTTGTAACACAATTGTTACGTATTAGTACACGTAAATTAGATATTTTAGAAGAAATAATTTATAAAGTAATAATATTTGGGATGCGTAATCTAGATAGGGTTCGAAATAGATACCCGAATAGTTCCCCACAATTTAGGGGTGAAACGTCCGTAATGATTATGAATAGAGCTGCTTCGGCCATATTACGGGGACTTAACGCTGGTTTTTCACTTTTATCTTGTAAACCGTTCGTCGAAAGAGAAAAAAGTATAGGAAATAAAAAAATCGTCATGTTAAATTCTGCATAAAAAATGTACTATTAACCTTGTAGCTTATCCTCACCTATTTCGCGCTAACAGCGTCCGAACAGAGGCGTAGTTTGGGGCGCAGAGGTAAAAATCCATCCTATTCCAAGTTTGACTCCGAATATCTTAAAACCGGTTACTTTAACGAGAAAAATGCTCAGGAATGAATTTATTGAGCAGAATTTTCTCTCTATTAGATGCATATATAGAGGGTTTTGTCGCAAGTAGTTTATGTATTTTCCCCTTCTTTGCAATTATATTAGAGGATAATCTGTACTGTTCACACAAAAGAAGATTTGGAGTCATTTTTCAACTCTGAGCTTGCTTCAATTCCACTTCTTCTCTCCAATAAGAAAGGGTTAATGAGGAAAATTAAGAAATCGTCTGTATGATATTTTCAATGCTGTACGAGAGAGGCCAATAGATTTTTCCGATTGCCAGTTCATTGTTGATGGCGGCAATTTGATTCGTGTAGTATGGCCGAAGCAGCTTTATTCGTAAACATTACGGCCAAAAAGTGACTGTAGTGTTTGACGGATATGCTGACTGCAGTATGAAGAGCATCGAAAGACGGCAGCGTCTTTTGAAACGCATTTCACCGGAAATTGTTTTTCATGAGAACACGCCACTGACTGAAACGCAAAATAAAATGATAAACAATCTCACAAAAAGGAACGGTTTATTTCGCAATTGGTGGAGAGATTTAAAAACGAGGGAATCAAAACAATTACTGCTGTAGACGACGTTGACGTACTCATAGTTCAAACCGCCTTAAACGAATCTCATGGAAACGATACAGTGGTCATCCTCGGACAAGATATTGATCTTCTCGCATTGATTATCGCTCTCGCACCTGAAGATAAAGATATCCGTTTCTTAAGAGAGGCTCAGAGATAAATAAAAAATAAAGATTACAGTTCTCGTGACTTGCAGTCCTCGGAAGTTTTAAAAAGCTCTATGGCCACACGTTCAGTGGATGCGATAACACTTCAGCTTTCTTGGTAAAGGAAAAGTGCAAACGGTGGAATGCGTCAATAAAAGAAAAGATCTCGAAGAGGTTGTCCGTATATTCAACAACCGTAGCTCAACGAAAAAATAAATTACAAGTGCTGGAGAGAAATTCGCGCTAGCAGTATACAAAGCCCCCAAAAAAGAGACATCTTTGAATCATCAAAGATTCATTATCTTCAATAAGTTAGTCGGCCAATCTAGTACTACCGGGATTCTACGAAGACTGCCAGCAACATCCGAGGCATTACGTCAATATTCTTACAGAGTATTTCTCCAAATTCATGTTTGACGAGGAGAAAACTTGGAACCAACGGAATGCAGAAAAGCAGAAAATAATATAAAATATTTCAAAGAGATGATATACTTAAAGAAGTAAAATGTTCAAAACTTAATCATTTTGGAGCAAAAATGTAAATATTTCCCTCCAGCAAGAGAAAAATTTTTGAATTGTTTAAAAATTTTTGAAAAGCATTTGAGATGACTCCAACAAATTATCATTAATTAGTATAGCAAAATTTATGATTAACCAACAAATATATTCTAGAGTTTTGGTCTCGAATGCTTTTTAAAACATTTTTATTTCTTGCTAGAGGGAAATATTTACATTTTTGCTCCAGAATAATCTAGGTTTTTAAAATATCTTTGGAAGGTGGAAGATTACACTGGTCAACATTCAGTTTTGAAAAAATACACCGGACTCTACCTAGGTACCCAGGGGTTTTGGGGTCGCTGATTCCGTTGCCGAGGTCGGTTAAGATCTATCATGTCAGGTTCAAGGTCATTTGAAGGTCAACCCAAGAAAAGCTTTTTGAAAAAATCTAAAAAAATTCACACCTAGGCTCTTGGGGGGTCTCTGAGTCCGAATCCGATGTCGGTTGACCTTTATCACCTCATGTCCAAGGTCATTTGAATAGGAGGTGAAAAAAATTAGAAAAAATTTATACGAATGCTCACCTGCCTACTTATTGTCTGTTTATCTGTCTGCCCTTATACCTGCACACCTGTTTGTTTGCTTGTTAGTCTGTATTTATCATCCGCCTGCATTTTCTCTCTGTCCATCTATTTGACATCCTGCCTTTCTGTCAGTAATTCTGTCTGACTGAATGACTAAATTTTTCTATCTGACAGTCTGTCTGCCTCCTTGTCAGTTTGTCTGACTCAGGAAACCATTAAATTACTTTGACCCTGACAGGATTGAGCTCAGGGCCGGTTTTAGGTAACCGGAGGCCCTAAGCTCTGGGTATGTTTTTCGTTGAAGCTTTCTCTTCTAATAAAATAAACGTGCATATCTGCGTATGAAATCTGAGTTCTGAGGCCTCTTAAATGCGAGGCCATAAGCTGGCGTTTACTCAGCTTATAGGCAAAACCAGCACTGATTGAGCTCCAAGTGAGTGAAGCCAACGCCCGTGGGGTACTCTTTACTTGCATGTTCGCTCTGCTTCTGCAACTATACCTAAAGGCCATCCTTTCACAGAAGAAAATAGGTAGGTGATTCATTGAGTTAAATATATTTGCACTGAGATAGCCGAAGAATCTTCATGTGCAGCTAAAGCTGGTGGACGAATGCCGGCTTGAAATGACCTCAGAATGACCTTGAAATGACCTCTGGATGCCTCTTTTTTTAAGGGTAAGCGAACAATGGATTCGGACTCAGCGACCCGAAAAACCTGTGTGAATTTTTTCAGATTCTTTCAACCACCTTTTTCTTACTTTAACCATCAAATGACCTTGAAACTGACGTGATAGAGGTCAACCGACATCGAATGCAGACTCAGCGACTCAAAAAACCTATACATAAGGTTTTTCAGATTTTTTGACAGCTTCTCCTCTGTTTTTCTCAAACTAACCTTGAAATGATCTCCGGATGCCTTTTAAGGGTAAACGAACACCGGATTCGGGCTCACCGATCCCAAAAACATATGCGTGAATTTTTTCAGATTTTTTCAATCACCTTTACTTAGTTTGACCTTCAAGTGACCTTGAAACTGACGTGATAGAGGTCAACCGGCATCGGATACAGACTCAGCGACCCAAAAACCCTATATGTAAATTTTTTCAGATTTTTTAACAGCTTCCTCTCCGTTTTTCTCAAATTAACCTTGAAATGACCTCCGGATGCCTTTTAAGGGTAAGCAAACACCGAATTCGGACTCAGCGACCCCAAAAAACCTATGTGTAAATTTTCTCAGATTTTTTCCACCTTTTCTTAGTTTGACCTTTAGATGTCCTTGAACCTGACGTGATAGAGCTTAACCGACCTCGGCATCGGAATCAGCGACCCCAAAAAACCCCTGGGTACCTAGGTAGAGTCCTGTGTATTTTCTTAAACTAAATGTTGGCCTGTGTTATCATTATTCTTTTATTTTCTGCTTTTTAGCCCCCCCCCCCAATAAAAATCGTCTTCTAATTTTTTTTTTACTTTTACTATATAAGGCCAGCAGCAGTGACAAATAGTGGATTAAGGGCAACTAGTTACGTTAAGGAATGTTCGTGTCCTGTTAAATACCTTTTTTAATTTGCTCTAAGCTATAAAGGGGTACAAAAATATTGTTTTCTGAACAAAATAAACGTTTTTTTATTCCCAAATTGAAAAAATTTAAAAACCCATTGATCTCTAGAAAGTATTATTTCTGTGTATAAAAGTTATTTATATTTTTAGTAAGATAATTTTAGTTACCATATCTATAGATGTATTTAGGAATAGTATGCCTCTTTACTATGTTGCCAAGTTTAGGAGGCGATATCGCTACTTTATTGTAAGGAAGCATTTAATACCTATATACATCAAGTGTTTTAAAACAGCAGCGCCACCTGGTAAAAAATGTAGTGGACTATGGTGTATGTTTACATATGTTTATAGGTATTTTCCGCCTCCAAAAAAAGTGTCCGTTAAATGCTTCTATCTCTCTATTTCTTCCCTTTTTGTCATAATCTTATATGCGCACCAATAAAGCTGATCATTATTGATAATAATGAGTCATGAATTTACTAATTATCAAGACATTCGCGATGAAAACAACACAAAACGTCTCCGCCTCCGAAATCGGAGGCGAACGCGTAAAATCGGAGGCAAACACCACCTAACCATATACCATTCGGAGGTGTATGAGTACTAAATGCATGTATATATATATATATATAAATATATATATATATATATATATATATAAATATATATATATATATATATATATATATATATATATATATATATATATATATATATATATATATATATATATATATATATATACAAGGAGGCAGACAGACTGTCAGATAGAAACATTTAGTCATTCAGTCAGACAGAATTACTGACAGAGAGGCAGGATGTCAAATAGATGGACAGAGAGAAAATGCAGGCGGATGATAAATACAGACTAACAAGCAAACAAACAGGTGTGCAGGTATAAGGGCAGACAGATAAACAGACAATAAGTAGGCAGGTGAGCATTCGTATAAATTTTTTCTAATTTTTTTCACCTCCTATTCTTACTTTAACCTTCAAATGACCTTGAACATGAGGTGATAAAGGTCAACCGACATCGGATTCGGACTCAGAAACCCCCCAAGAGCCTACGTGTGAATTTTTTTAGATTTTTTCAAAAACCTTTTCTTAGGTTGACCTTCAAATGACCTTGAACCTGACGTGATAGAGCTTAACCGACCTCGGCAACGGAATCAGCGACCTCAAAACCCCTGGGTACCTAGGTAGAGTCCGGTGTATTTTTTCAAACTGAATGTTGACCAGTGTAATCTTCTACCTTCCAAAGATGTTTTAAAAACCTAGATTATTCTGGAGCAAAAATGTAAATATTTCCCTCTAACAAGAAATAAAAATGTTTTAAAAAGCATTCGAGACCAAAACTCTAGAATATATTTGTTGGTTAATCATAAATTTTGCTATACTAATTAATGATAGTTTGTGTGTGAAATTTTTAAACAATTCAAAAATTTTTCTCTTGCTGGAGGGAAATATTTATATTTTTTGCTCCAAAATGATTAAGTTTTGAACATTTTACTTCTTTAAGTATATCATCTCTTTGAAATATTTTATATTATTTTCTGCTTTTCTGCATTCCGTTGGTTCCAAGTTTTCTCCTCGTCAAACATGAATTTGGAGAAATACTCTGTAAGAATGTTGACGTAATGCCTCGGATGTTGCTGGCAGTCTTCGTAGAATCCCGGTAGTACTAGATTGGCGGACTAACTTATTGAAGATAATGAATCTTTGATGATTCAAAGATGTAATTTCTTTTTTCATTGAGCTACGGTTGTTGAATATACGGACAACCTCTTCGAGATATTTTCTTTTATTGACGCATTCCACCGTTTGCACTTTTCCTTCACCAAAGAAAGCTGAAGTGTTATCGCATCCACTGAACATGTAGCCATACAGCTTTTTAAAACTTCCGAGGACTGCAAGTCACGAGAACTGTAATCTTTATTTTTTATTTATCTCTGAGCCTCTCTTAAGAAACGGATATCTTTATCTTCAGGTGCGAGAGCGATAATCAATGCGAGAAGATCAATATCTTGTCCGAGGATGACCACTGTATCGTTTCCATGAGATTCGTTTAAGGCAGTTTGAACTATGAGTACGTCAACGTCGTCTACAGCAGTAATTGTTTTGATTCCCTCGTTTTTAAATCTCTCCACCAATTGCGAAATAAACCGTTCCTTTTTGTGAGATTGTTTATCATTTTATTTTGCGTTTCAGTCAGTGGCGTGTTCTCATGAAAAACAATTTCCGGTGAAATGCGTTTCAAAAGACGCTGCTGTCTTTCGATGCTCTTCATACTGCAGTCAGCATATCCGTCAAACACTACAGTCACTTTTTGGCCGTAATGTTTACGAATAAAGCTGCTTCGGCCATACTACACGATGAATCAAATTGCCGCCATCAACAATGAACTGGCAATCGGAAAAATCTATTGGCCTCTCTCGTACAGCATTGAAAATATCATACAGACGATTTCTTAATTTTCCTCATTAACCCTTTCTTATTGGAGAGAAGAAGTGGAATTGAAGCAAGCTCAGAGTTGAAAAATGACTCCAAATCTTCTTTTGTGTGAACAGTACAGATTATCCTCTAATATAATTGCAAAGAAGGGGAAAATACATAAACTACTTGCGACAAAACCCTCTATATATGCATCTAATAGAGAGAAAATTCTGCTCAATAAATTCATTCCTGAGCATTTTTCTCGTTAAAGTAACCGGTTTTAAGATATTCGGAGTCAAACTTGGAATAGGATGGATTTTTACCTCTGCGCCCCAAACTACGCCTCTGTTCGGACGCTGTTAGCACGAAATAGGTGAGGATAAGCTACAAGGTTAATAGTACATTTTTTATGCAGAATTTAACATGACGATTTTTTTATTTCCTATACTTTTTTCTCTTTCGACGAACGGTTTACAAGATAAAAGTGAAAAACCAGCGTTAAGTCCCCGTAATATGGCCGAAGCAGCTCTATTCATAATCATTACGGGCGTTTCACCCCTAAATTGTGGGGAACTATTCGGGTATCTATTTCGAACTCTATCTAGATTACGCATCCCAAATATTATTACTTTATAAATTATTTCTTCTAAAATATCTAATTTACGTGGACTAATATGTAACAATTGTGTTACAAAATTGAACTGATTCAGTGACGTCTTTTGAAAAGCATTTTAAATAGTAATAATAATTCCCTTAAGAACATATTTTGAATTACATACATTATTCTACAATATATATTTAGCGTGAACGGTTCATTTTAAAACAGATAATCGCACATTATCGGGTAAAACACCAATGTAATCTGATAGAGTATAACTTACACAATATGAATCATCATATCATCAAACGCACACGATTGCATAGCGCAATTAATTGCGCAAGCGCTAGAGCATTTTACACTATAGAAGTCTGGCAACCTCGAAGGAGGCAAAGTCTACCATTATATATAACAGTTTTAAATACATTGAGTCAGAGAGGTACTATTTATATAACGAGGCGTAAACATACCAATCGTATGAACAAAAAAGTGTATGTAAAAAAAGATAAAAATCCTTTCCCCTCTCCGCGTGCCCTTGGTAAGTGAAATTTGGCGGTTATGTATATGTAAACAGAACTAATCTATCTAATCTATCTAATCTATCTATATTATTTCTAGTGGAGGTGCGGGCGCCACAAATTTGTAAGGAGGCGGACACGATACAAATGCACATATATATATATATATATATATACACATGCATTTAGTACTCATACACCTCCGAATGTTATATGGTTAGGTGGTGTTTGCCTCCGATTTTACGCGTTCGCCTCCGATTTCGGAGGCGGAGACGTTTTGTGTTGTTTTCATCGCGAATGTCTTGATAATTAGTAAATTCATGACTCATTATTATCAATAATGATCAGCTTTATTGGTGCGCATATAAGATTATGACAAAAAGGGAAGAAATAGAGAGATAGAAGCATTTAACGACACTTTTTTTGGAGGCGGAAAATACCTAAAAACATATGTAAACATACACCATAGTACACTACATTTTTTACCAGGTGGCGCTGCTGTTTTAAACACTTGATGTATATAGGTATTAAATGCTTCCTTACAATAAAGTAGCGATATCGCCTCCTAAACTTGGCAACATAGTAAAGAGGCATACTATTCCTAAATACATCTATAAATATGGTAACTAAAATTATCTTACTAAAAATATAAATAACTTTTATACACAGAAATAATACTTTCTAGAGATCAATGGGTTTTTAAATTTTTTCAATTTGGGAATAAAAAAACGTTTATTTTGTTCAGAAACAAATATTTTTGTACCCCTTTATAGCTTAGAGCAAATTAAAAAAGGTATTTAACAGGACACGAACATTCCTTAACGTAACTAGTTGCCCTTAATCCACTATTTGTCACTGCTGCTGGCCTTATATAGTAAAAGTAAAAAAAAAATTAGAAGACGATTTTTATTGGGGGGGGGGGGGGGGGTCTAAAAAGCAGAAAATAAAAGAATAATAATAACACAGGCCAACATTTAGTTTAAAAAAATACACAGGACTCTACCTAGGTACCCAGGGGTTTTTGGGGTCGCTGATTCCGATGCCGAGGTCGGTTAAGCTCTATCACGTCAGGTTCAAGGACATCTAAAGATCAAACTAAGAAAAAATCTGAGAAAATTTACACATAGGTTTTTGGGGTCGCTGAGTCCGAATTCGGTGTTTGCTTACCCTTAAAAGGCATCCGGAGGTCATTTCAAGGTTAATTTGAGAAAAACGGAGAGGAAGCTGTTAAAAAATCTGAAAAAATTTACATATAGGGTTTTTGGGTCGCTGAGTCTGTATCCGATGCCGGTTGACCTCTATCACGTCAGTTTCAAGGTCACTTGAAGGTCAAACTAAGTAAAGGTGATTGAAAAAATCTGAAAAAATTCACGCATATGTTTTTGGGATCGGTGAGCCCGAATCCGGTGTTCGTTTACCCTTAAAAGGCATCCGGAGATCATTTCAAGGTTAGTTTGAGAAAAACAGAGGAGAAGCTGTCAAAAAATCTGAAAAAACTTATATATAGGTTTTTTGAGTCGCTGAGTCTGCATTCGATGTCGGTTGACCTCTATCACGTCAATTTCAAGGTCATTTGATGGTTAAAGTAAGAAAAGGTGGTTGAAAGAATCTGAAAAAATTCACACAGGTTTTTCGGGTCGCTGAGTCCGAATCCATTGTTCGCCTACCCTTAAAAAAAAGAGGCATCTAGAGGTCATTTCAAGGTCATTCTGAGGTCATTTCAAGCCGGCATTCGTCCGCCAGCTTTAGCTGCACATGAAGATTCTTCGGCTATCTCAGTGCAAATATATTTAACTCAATGAATCACCTACCTATTTTCTTCTGTGAAAGGATGGCCTTTAGGTATAGTTGCAGAAGCAAAGCGAACATGCAAGTAAAGAGTACCACGGGCGTTGGCTTCACTCACTTGGAGCTCAATCAGTGCTGGTTTTTCCTATAAGCTGAGTAAACGCCAGCTTAGGGCCTCGCATTTAGGGGGCCTCAGAACTCAGATTTCATACGCAGATATGCACGTTTATTTTATTAGAAGAGAAAGCTTCAACGAAAAACATACCTAGAGCTTAGGGCCTCCGGTTACCTAAAACCGGCCCTGAGCTCAATCCTGTCAGTGTCAAAGTAATTTAATGGTTTCCTGAGTCAGACAAACTGACAAGGAGGCAGACAGACTGTCAGATAGAAACATTTAGTCATTCAGTCAGACAGAATTACTGACAGAAAGGCAGGATGTCAAATAGATGGACAGAGAGAAAATGCAGGCGGATGATAAATACAGACTAACAAGCAAACAACCGGGTGTGCAGGTATAAAGGCAGACAGATAAACAGACAATAAGTAGGCAGGTGAGCATTCGTATAAATTTTTTCTAATTTTTTTCACCTCTTATTCTTACTTTAACCTTCAAATGACCTTGAACATGAGGTGATAAAGGTTAACCGACATCGGATTCGGACTCAGAGACCCCCCAAGAGCCTAGGTGTGAATTTTTTTAGATTTTTTCAAAAAGCTTTTCTTAGGTTGACCTTCAAATTACCTTGAACCTGACGTGATAGAGCTTAACCGACCTCGGCAACGGAATCAGCGACCCCAAAACCCCTGGGTACCTAGGTAGAGTCCGGTGTATTTTTTCAAACTGAATGTTGACCAGTGTAATCTTCCACCTTCCAAAGATATTTTAAAAACCTAGATTATTCTGGAGCAAAAATGTAAATATTTCCCTCTAGCAAGAAATAAAAATGTTTTAAAAAGCATTCGAGACCAAAACTCTAAAATATATTTGTTGGTTAATCATAAATTTTGCTATACTAATTAATGATAGTTTGTTGGAGTCATCTCAAATGCTTTTCAAGAATTTTTAAAAAATTCAAAAATTTTTCTCTTGCTGGAGGGAAATATTTACATTTTTGCTCCAAAATGATTAAGTTTTGAACATTTTACTTCTTTAAGTATATCATCTCTTTGAAATATTTTATATTATTTTCTGCTTTTCTGCATTCCGTTGGTTCCAAGTTTTCTCCTCGTCAAACATGAATTTGGAGAAATACTCTGTAAGAATGTTGATGTAATGCCTCGGATGTTGCTGGCAGTCTTCGTAGAATCCCGGTAGTACTAGATTGACGGACTAACTTATTGAAGATAATAAATCTTTGATGATTCAAAGATGTAATTTCTTTTTTCGTTGAGCTACGGTTGTTGAATATACGGACAACCTCTTCGAGATCTTTTCTTTTATTGACGCATTCCACCGTTTGCACTTTTCCTTTACCAAAGAAAGCTGAAGTGTTATCGCATCCACTGAACGTGTGGCCATACAGCTTTTTAAAACTTCCGAGGACTGCAAGTCACGAGAACTGTAATCTTTATTTTTTATTTATCTCTGAGCCTCTCTTAAGAAACGGATATCTTTATCACGTGCGAGAGCGATAATCAATGCGAGAAGATCAATATCTTGTCCGAGGATGACCACTGTATCGTTTCCATGAGATTCGTTTAAGGCGGTTTGAACTATGAGTACGTCAACGTCGTCTACAGCAGTAATTGTTTTGATTCCCTCGTTTTTAAATATCTCCACCAATTGCGAAATAAACCGTTCCTTTTTGTGAGATTGTTCATCATTTTATTTTGCGTTTCAGTCAATGGCGTGTTCTCATGAAAAACAATTTCCGGTGAAATGCGTTTCAAAAGACGCTGCCGTCTTTCGATGCTCTTCATACTGCAGTCAGCATATCCGTCAAACACTACAGTCACTTTTTGGCCGTAATGTTTACGAATAAAGCTGCTTCGGCCATACTACACGATGAATCAAATTGCCGCCATCAACAATGAACTGGCAATCGGAAAAATCTCTTGGCATCTCTCGTACAGCATTGAAAATATCATTTTTCTTAATTTTCCTCATTAACCCTTTCTTATTGGAGAGAAGAAGTGGAATTGAAGCAAGTTCAGAGTTGAAATATGACTCCAAATCTTCTTTTGTGTGAACAGTACAGATTATCCTCTAATATAATTGCAAAGAAGGGGAAAATACATAAACTACTTGCGACAAAACCCTCTATATATGCATCTAATAGAGAAAATTCTGCTCAATAAATTCATTCCTGAGCATTTTTCTCGTTAAAGTAACCGGTTTTAAGATATTCGGAGTCAAACTTGGAATAGGATGGATTTTTACCTCTGCGCCCCAAACTACGCCTCTGTTCGGACGCTGTTAGCGCGAAATAGGTGAGGATAAGCTACAAGGTTAATAGTACATTTTTTATGCAGAATTTAACATGACGATTTTTTTATTTCCTATACTTTTTTCTCTTTCGACGAACGGTTTACAAGATAAAAGTGAAAAACCAGCGTTAAGTCCCCGTAATATGGCCGAAGCAGCTCTATTCATAATCATTACGGACGTTTCACCCCTAAATTGTGGGGAACTATTTGGGTATCTATTTCGAACCCTATCTAGATTACGCATCCCAAATATTATTACTTTATAAATTATTTCTTCTAAAATATCTAATTTACGTGGACTAATACGTAACAATTGTGTTACAAAAAACCGCTGCCCAAGGAATCACTACTTCCACATCCAGATTCTCTATCCAAGTCACTCACACAACGAAAAAACTTTGTATGTGAAAATAATTGTTTATGGAACTTTAATAATATAATATTTGAAATCCTCAACCCCAAAAATCCATAAAACGATACCCCACATCGGTAGTGGGGTGGGGGTGGTGAAAGGGGGGTGGTAGTGGGGGGGTGGATGAAGTAAAAATATATTTTGAGGTTTCTGGTTCCTGTACATACATTAAATCGCAATTTTTTTTCATCCCCTTTAATAAGGAGGTGGGGGTGATAATGAGGGTGGCTAATGCCAAACATTTTTTTGAAACCTTAGCTTCTCTTGTATATACCAAATACCAATTTCATGGACTCTTACCTGCTTGATTTACCCATTTACCCCAAATTTACCCCAATTTACCCCCAACCCTTCGGCGGAACAAGATGAAAATATAATCTAGTTCTAGATCTCATTAAAGTACATATGTGTACCAAATTTCAAGTCAATATCTTAAACGGTTCCAGAGTAAACGTGCGCACAAAAAAAAAGTTACAGACAGACCGACAGACAGACCGACAGACAGACCGACAGACAGAATTTTTTTTTTCGCTCAAACTTAAAATCTCGACGTTTCATGACATTTTAAGCCTATTTGGAAAATAAAAGTTTTTTAAAATTTTTTTGTCGTCACTATACATCCAGTGGACACGGAAGTATTTGAACTGATTCAGTGATGTATTTTGAAAAGCATTTTAAATAGTAATAATAATTCCCTTAAGAACATATTTTGAATTACATATATTATTCTACAATAGATATTTAGCGTGAACGGTTCATTTTAAAACAGATAATCGCACATTATCGTGTAAAACACCAATGTAATCTGATAGAGTATAACTTACACAATATGAATCATCATAATAACAAACGCACACGATTGCATAGCGCAACTAATTGCGCAAGCGCTAGTGCATTTTACACTATAGAAGTCTGGCAACCTCGAAGGAGGCAAAGTCTACCGTTATATATAACAGTTTTAAATACATTGAGTCAGAGAGGTACTATTTATATAACGAGGTGTAAACATACCAATCGTATGAACAAAAAAGTGTATGTAAAAAAAGATAAAAATCCTTTCCCCTCTCCGCGTGCCCTTGGTAAGTGAAATTTGGCGGTTATGTATATGTAAACAGAACTATCTCTGATTATTTCTAGTGGAGGTGCGGGCGCCACAAATTTGTAAGGAGGCGGACACGATACAAATGCACATATATATATATATATATATATATATATATATATATAAATGTTATGATATTGTTTATATGCGCGAAAATAGAGTAAAATATAAATTTTAATTAAATGAAATTTTGAAAGGGAATGTGGTTTAAATGAAATAAATTTGATTGTTGGACACCTACCAAACTATACGCATTAACAATATAATAATACCTTTAGCACGAGAAATCTGCGAAGTGCAGATCAGACTCCGTTCAGGGAAGAAGTGAGTTCAATTTTGCTCAGACCAGAATACCGAAACGATCAAATACAACACAATGTTTAATGATTTTATGTTAATTTTTATTTAACTTGGAAAAAGATTTTTGTTTGTTTTCAAAAGACAATGACAAAAGACTTAAAATTACTTAAAATTATAGGCCTTTTTAAAATTGTTATTTAAATGTTAGATATCTTTGTGAGAATTAGATAAATTATAACTTTTGCACCTTAGAAATTCTTTATTTTGTTCGATAAAAGCTTTTACCTTATATTTCTCACTGAATCCGGTTAATTTCTGACCGTAACAATCACTACCAGTCGACTCGCTTGAAAACTGCTTACAAACGTCTAACTTCTCACAACTATGACAGGTTATTATTGTGATTTCTTACTGGACTTTCTTATAAACCTGCAGACTGGATTCCTTCAAGAATCTTCCGAAACAACCTTTGTTCCACTTTATTAATTGGGTAGGTAAGTACCTACGTATTTATTTTCGTCGCGATATTTAAATTTGTTGGATAATGACATTTCTATCTCCACTGACCTCTCAAAAATGTTCAAATTCCACTTAAAATCTTGTTAGGTTAACTTTTTACCTATAAATTAAAGATGCTGCCCGCCGGCCTCTATTTAACAATTCTCTTCGTTATTCTCCTCTTTTTTTCTTTTAAATTCCAACAAACTTCTTACTTTCTTGACATTTTTCAACATACGTCATCTTCTTTTTTTATTTCTCCTCTTTTTTCCTTGGTGATTTTTTAATCTTATTGTGTGCATTTTGTCTAGGTTAATGGGTTATTTAAATCTATTTCTGATGATATGAATATTTAAACATTTTTACTCTTTATAACTATTTTACACTGTAAAATCTTATTCCAAATTAAACACTATGCTTTATTACACATTTCCATGAACAAATTATCTAACCTACCTTAACGTTCTACTTATTAACACTATATCAAATTTTAACCTATCAAATGGCCAATACTTTGATGTTGCAGACAAGTACTTCTGGCTGTGCCTAACAAAACTACTATGAAACTATGGTTTGAACCATTTTCCAATAATACAACGTAAAAATTACTTTAAAGAAACTCAGTCTGTCTTCTACATTTAACTGGAGCTAAACTATACCTAACAGATACTCGTGCCTCAAACAGGCACCATCAGTAACCTTTTACTAAACATAATCGTGAAGTTAAATTTTATATTATCGGGTATGACTAGCAATTTCAAATATTATACTTGGCTGGGGCGAATATCACAACAATATATATATATATATATATATATATATATATATATATATATATATATATATATATATATATATATATATATATATATATATATATATATATATATATATATATATATATATATATATATATATATATATATATATATATATATATATATATATATATATGAAGTGACGGTGAGAGGTGAGAGTACCAAGAGCGCTTTTGGTACTTGCAGAAAAGCAAGTCGCTATACGCCAGTGACATTTGTCCGACGTATAGTAGCATCTGACCATATGAGAGTTTACCTCTCACCGTCACTTCATTTGATTCAGTTTGTATCAGACTAGCAAGTTGACCACTATCATTTGTCTGTTCCATGATCTATGGCATACTGAGGAGAACATAATAAGTTCGAAACTGGTCTATGTCTGGTTAGGAAGAGACATATGATAGTTGGTTACTGATCACGATTTGAAGGTATAATCCAATGCAGGTCGGGGTATTTGCCCGCTGAGTAGTTGTTTCCTTCAAATCCTATTTCATATATATATATATATATATATATATATATATATATATATATATATATATATATATATATATATATATATATATATATATATATATATATATATATATATATATATATATATATATATATATTGTCGTGACATTTGCAAAAATATATATTTTAGGGCAAAAGCCAGAGAAAATAAGCCGTCGTAGCAACAGACAGAGGTACATAACTCATTGCACGATATTGTTACCTTCGTATATGAGGAACTGCACTTACAATCCTTCGACGAAGCTAGGGAAGGTCAATGACCTCAAGTAAAACTTAAAATGTAATAGGGCAACTTAAGCAAAACACCTTATATAATAAAGCTCACATGCATTATGTTTAGTATAATTTATGATAATTAGGTATAAAAGGATACAACCAGTAGGGTAAACCATATGTAAAAAGTAGACAAACCTTATAATATGTTAAAATAACTAATTAGAGAGACCACAGCAAGGGCTCAAATGTGTAGAATCAGCTTTGTTCTTATAGAAACTATAAACTCTCTGAATACTCTCGTAGTGGACTCGTCAAACTAAAAAATTAAAACATTTTATTAAAATAGTGCTACAAACTAGACTAAAGGAAAATAATAGTGGACAATGATGACTTATTAAGTACTAGAATACGTATATGTGCGATAATAATGAGCAAAATTAACATAAAATCTAGTTATAAGAAAATGTAAAAAAATATCTCTCGGCAAGCATACGTGTATGTAGGTTTTACAAAAAGGACACATCGTAATGTGATGAAACTCACAGAAAATAAAGACTAGTACCTGTTAGTGAAGTGCAGCGTAAAATTTCTGAACTGTGACACGTTGGGAGGTATTTCTTGATAAATCTTTGTGTATTCTAGATACCCTCACATAAAATGAACTGCAACTTTTCTTAAAACTCCTTTAGATATAATATTTCTTATCCTGGTGTGAATTCAGGACACCAGTGTTGTTTTGTGTAACTTTTAATAGGACACTATGTATTAGTTTAGGCACTGCTCACCGATGAACTTGGAGGTGGGTACCTAAAATATTTGTTCACATATAATTATGTTTTAAACCTATCTAGGTAATAAATGTTTGTAGATAATTAATAATTAGTGTATTAAGTAAGATCTGGGCGAATTTTAAGTAGTTTTATGTAGTAATAAGGTCAGAAAATAACTATATAGAATATTTATCAAAGTGTCTTAAAAATCATTATGGGGGTACAAATGGGGTACCAAAATGATTGGAAATGGATAGTAAAGCTCATTCCAATGTTAAAATGTGCATAAAATAAGTAAAAGGCATAAAAAAAATACATGTTTAAAAAAATAAAATTCTTTATTAAAATCATACTATCTGATTTTTGTATTCCTGTCAATCTCAGCGAATAGAAACACGAGAAGTGGCAAAAAACAGTCTAGAAAACGCGGTCGTAGAGGCAACATGTTATAAAATTTACTGCAGAAAAATCCTAACCTAGAATTTGTTTACTGAAGATTTACCCTATTGTTGAAACCGTGTGTTTACGGAAGTAATTATAAATTTTGAAAAGAGTTAGGAATAACAAGTTGATAAGTATTCTATGTTTAAAATATAAATGTTATGTAAAATGTTGTAAACTAGACTCAAATTTTCCAAAGCCGACTCGCATAGTTATCCATTTTAAATATCTAAGGTACTTACCTTAATGTAAAATTAAATTCCCTTAAAAACCCGTGTTTCGAAAGTGATTTTCTTAAAATAAAGTGTCCCGAAGGAAGAAAATAAGGGAAAATAAATAAAAACATCTTTATCCAATCATCTGAACATCTAGTAATCTTCAAGCACCTACGGTTGGTAACATCAGTAACCAGCTTTCAACGAGAATCCAGGGGCGTACTCACAGCAGTTGTGCGCGAATGAACTCAACGACGTGACGATAGCGGTAAAGCATAAAGGTACCTTATCGGTTATTATTTTCACTGATCAGTTGATAAAACTTTTGAATACATTTGCAAAGGCCAATTAATAAAACGCATAATATCCATTCATATTAAATTTTACTTATGTAAACTGTGTATTGTTAAAATTTATAAATTAGACACGTCCAGATCATTAAATTTTGTTAATCTTTTTTTGAAATAGTGGTGTATTATTTGAGTTGCTAGAGAGTACATTGTATTTCAGGAACCGGCTATCTGAGAGGGAGTCGTACTGCACAGTTGCGGTCTCTCATGCTCTGAGGTGTGGCAGCATCGAGTTCTTTCGACTGTTGCATCTGATGGTTTAGGCCATCTGGCGCTCAACAAAAATCTTTTATCTCTTTCACAACAAAAATTTTCTTTTATCATTTATCACAACAAAATATATATATATATATATATATATATATATATATATATATCTACACAAAATTTGAAGTTTCTAAAGATCAGTGAGTCATCAGTCAGGGTATTCTTATATATATATATATATATAAGAATACCCTGACTGATGACTCACTGATCTTTAGAAACTTCAAATTTTGTGTAGACGTTCTTCGAAGGACGTAGGCAAGCACTAAGAAGGGATTTTTCGAATTCGAACTCTAAAAGGGTGAACAAGGGGGTTGCAATTTTAGGCGTTTTCGTAAACGATTGGATCTAGATGCGTAAAATTTGGCAGAAATATTTTTTGATGAAATCTATTACATACATGTAAGACGAAATTTCGATTTTCACTTTCTGAAGGGGTGAAAACGGAGGTTGTAGATGGTTTAAAACGCACCTGTACTTTTGAAGTTGTTTAAGTGAGAAACGTGATTATTCCAGCGATGAACTCTTTTGGGAGAACTGGGAGGGGGAGGTTTTTAAGCTTTTCGGAAACGGTTAGACCTAGAAGCGTACTCTTTACTCTTCATTGGAATCTATTAGATACGAGTAAGACGAAATTTCGATTTTCACTTTTTGAAGAGGTGAAAACGGGGGGTGGTAGATGGTCTAAAGGGTGCCCTTTCTGAAATCGCGTAAGTCATAAACGTGATATTCCAGTGACGGGCTCTTCTGAGGAAATAAGGAGACACGTATTCAACGGCTTTTAAAAAGAGACCCCCAGAAGGGTAAACGGAGAGGGGGAGGTTTTTAAGCATGAAATTTGACACATACCCGCCTATTATATGTGCTCTATTGTCGATTAAAATAATTATTTTTTCGTTTAACTCGCTCTGAAACAAAAATAGAACATTGAATTGTCATCAAATTGCGATGTGCAGTGGGTTTCCCCGAGTACTATGGATGCGCAGTGGGTTTCCTCGAGTACAATGAATGCGTAGTGGGTTTTCTCGAGTGCAGTGGATGCACAGTGGGTTTCCTTGAATGCAATGGATGTGCCGTGGGTTTCCTCGAGTGTTATGGATGCGCAGTGGTTTTCCCCGAGTACTATGGATGTGCAGTGGGTTTATCGAGTACAATGGATGCGCAGTAGGTTTCCCCAAGTATTATGGTGGGCAGTGGATTTCCCCGGGTACCATGGATGCGCAGTGGGTTCCTTCGAGTGTACTTCCTGAGTACTATATAGGAGTACTCAGTGAGTATGTACCATGGATGTGCAGTGGTTTTCCCCGAGTACTATGGATGTGCAGTGGGTTTATCGAGTACAATGGATGCGCAGTAGGTTTCCCCAAGTACTATGGTGGGCAGTGGATTTCCCCGAGTACCATGGATGCGCAGTGGGTTCCCTCGAGTGTACTTCCTGAGTACTATATAGGAGTACTCAGTGAGTATGTAGTACTTCTTCATAGGCATAAGTTAATGTGTCAATATTCTTAATTCCACGCGCAAGAAGTCTTCCACGCGAACAAAGTCGCGGGTATCAGCTAGTCTAACATAAAAGTTATCCGCAAAACAGACGACAGCGTTTTCACTGCACGAGTGTAATTTCTCTAGTAATATGTTAATAAAAAAAAATTGAATAGCCTGGCCCATTTTAGACCACTTTTAATAGAAGGGTGGGTTGTTTAGCTTTAATTTAAAAAAAATGAAGTCCCAAGTACATCTAACATAAAAGTTAACCGCAAAACAGACTACAGCGTTTTCACTGCAAGAGCGTAATTTCTCTAGTAATATGTTAATAAGAAAGAATTGAATAGCCTGGCCCATTTTAGACCACTTTTAATAGAAAGGTGGGTTCTTTAGCTTTGATTTAAAAAAAAAATTAAGTTTCCACTGCTAGCGCATTTTAACCTCCCCACAATAAAATTGAGGGAGGTTACTACAATTAGTCCAAAATCGAAAATTAAGATAACATCAAATCTTTACGTTTTGAGGTCCCGGGAACCCAAAAAAGTTGTTTTTGAAAAATGTCTGTGTGTGTGTATGTGTGTGTGTGTGTGTGTGTGTGTGTGTATGTATGTTAGCACGATAGCGGCGAAGCTACTAAACGGATTTGGATGAAACTTTGCATGAGGGTTTCTTTAGTGCTCCAGAAGATCTGAAAAGTTTTTGGTTGAGATCGGATTACGTTTAGTGCCGTTTTGGCACAACAGGTTGTTTATTTTATGATTACTTACAATTTGTAATTGAACCATTGAAAAGCAGTAAAAATTCCGATTTCAACGATATATCACACTTGCACTTTTTCAATTCGGTTTCCGTGAAAAAAATTAAAAAACAAAATAACACGCTTCTTGTGTAAGAAATTTTATAGTCTAACCTAACGTTCGATAGACGTATCAGAGAACGTATACCACAAAATAATACAGGGCTGAACCCCTTACTCTTTGCAAATTTGAAGCCGCAAAGGCTTTTTTTAGAGACTATTGACGGAATCGGGACTGTACTGATCTGACGAGAGTGAAATTCTACATCTCAACGCGACATTCCGAACGACTAATTATCTACGGTTAATTAGTTATTAACGCGCAAAGACTGTCTATCTCTTTTTTGCGGCGGAACGAGATGGAATATGGACACTCTTCTAACACAAATTCGTGATCGAGAAACGTCAAACGAAAAATTGCAAAAATGTCACTTTTGATTCGTTCGTGCCGAGCTGAATTTTCTAATTTCGACATGCAATTTACGATGCGGATCAACTAAAAGTCTTTCTCTTTCCATAGCTACATAGTACGGCCGTCGCGGTATTGTATTTTTTAAAATAAGAGTAAATTTAGATGTGTTTTCGACCAAAATTTACCCTCGGATGCCGCAACTTTGAAAACGGTTTTTCATCTGTAACTCGGAAACTGTGAGAGATAGCTCAAAAATAAAAACTTCCTAAGAAAAACTACATAATGTCAGGAACGTTTTGCCGCACTCGAAATTTTAATGGGACTTTTCGTTTGGGTCCGGCGGGCCTTTCAAGATGACGGTGTCATGCACTTTTTTCATTAAATCGTTCGTAACTTCTAAACGGCGACTTCTACAGCAAAAAACTATGACCTAACGAAATTGTAGAGAATTGAATTACCTAAAAGTCTTTTTTTGGATTTTTATGCTGCTCCAAAAATTACCGAGATACGGTCGGCCAAATTGGAGACTTTTTTGAAATTCGTCTAAAATCTCGAATTTTTTTTCTTTAAACCTCCATAACTCTTAAACGGCGGTTCCTAGGCCAAAATACTTTGCCCTAACGCATGTGTAGAGAATTTAATGCTACAAAAAATAATTCTTTATTTTTTGACATAAGACAAAAAATAAGGACGTAGGAACTAAACAAGTGGAAATTTACATTTTCCAAGGAAACGTGTTTTTTTCTCTTCTCTTGCGAATATCTAGATAAATATTGATTTTGGCAAAAAATAAAGTAGGGATCTATTAGAAAGATAATAAAATGATGATGAATTTGCTTTGTCAAAAAATGTCTGTAGGATTAATGGTTTCGCTGCTATATACGTTTCAACACAAAATTTCGATTTTCCCATATGCCCAAATTATATTTGATACTGGTTTTTAAAATCTCCGTCAAGTGAAATTTATAGTTTTTTGCTCTCAAAGCAGTGCAATGTATAGGGTGATATTCTAATAATGACAGAGGTGTTCACTGATTTCGGCTGAAAACTCGGGAACGGTTGATAAATATTGTAGACGGACGGACTACGAGTGAATTAATAATACACCTACGTCACATGACGTCACAAAAATGAAAAATTATTACAACAGACGAACTGGTACAGATATCGATTTAACGGTTGGAGTTATTGAATTGAAATTTGAAACATAGGTGGAAATATTGTAAATGGACGAAATAAAGTGAATTAATAATACACCTACATCTACATGACGTCACAAATAAGACAACTTCTTACAACAGGCGAACTGGTACAGATATTGACTTAACGATTGGAAACATCCAATTAAAATTTGAAATGTGGGTGGAAATATTATGGACGGACGCAATACTAGTGAATTAATAATACACCTACGTCCACATGATGTCACAAATAAGAAAAATTCTTAGAAACTGGTGCAGATATCGACTTAACTATTGGAAACATCCAATTAAAGTTTGAAACGTAGGTGGAAATATTGTAGATGGATGGAATACGAGTGAATTAAAAATACACCTACGTTCTGATGACGTCATAAAAACATAAAATTCTTATAACAGGCGAACTGATGATGATATCAAAAAAATATTTCTACAAGACGAGTCACGAAATTATTTTTTTTTAATTTCCAGGAAATATCAAATTTTCGGAGAAATGTCGCTTTTCAGAAAAATGTCAAATTTTCGAAAAAAATGTTAAATTTTCAGGGAAATGTCACTTCAGAAATATGTCAAATTTTCGGAAAAATGTCACTTTTCAGAAAAATGTCAAATTTTCGAAAAAACGTCAAATTTTCGAAGAAATGTCACCTTTCAGAAAAATGTCAAATGTTTGAAAATTGTCAAATTTTCGGAGTAATTTCACTTCAGAAAAATGTCAAATTTTCGAAAAAATGTCAAATTTTCGGAGAAATGTCACTTTTCAGAAAAATGTCAAAAATTCACGCAAAATGTCAAATTTTCGGAAAAATGTCACTTTTCAGAAAAATGTCAAATTTTCGAAGAAATGTCACTTTTCAGAAAAATGTCAAATTTTATTAAATGGACTGAAAGGAAAATTCCCAAAAAATACTACGGGTCCATCTGTGGTATAAGTTCTCTGCTAGTGTGTTAAAGCGTGCAGACTGTATGCTGAGTATTTTTGAGGTGTCAAGTTCATCGAGAGATTACAAGTTTTTTCGACGTTTATAAAGCCCACGGATGGTGTGAGAGGCCATCCTGAACCGCTTACAAGCCCTACATGTGTAAGCAACCCCACCGGGAACGCTTTCGGTGAGTTTTTTCCAATAAAACTTTAAGAGTAACAGTGGCATTATATTGTAAAAACTATTTCCGCTACTTCCGGCATCCAGCCGGAAATTCTTCCGGCAACATAACCTAAAAATAGTACTATATAACCTAAAAACAATTTAAGACATTGGTACCATTTTTCAAAAACCAAATTCCCCAAACAAACATTGGAACCAAAAATTTGACAGCTATCACTTCCCCGTCCGATTTAGTGAAAAATCGGTCGAGGCCTAAAGATCAAACAAAATATACCAACTCAAACTTAAACGATCCACCATGAACACTACCCTGACTACA
The DNA here is from genome assembly GCA_936432065.2 of Rutpela maculata. NCBI lineage: Eukaryota > Metazoa > Arthropoda > Insecta > Coleoptera > Cerambycidae > Rutpela > Rutpela maculata. Next base: position 176,688,231 of record OW386285.2, read on the forward strand.
TCTGGTAGGGAAGCAGTCCACCAAGAGTTATATGGTTTTTTCCAAAGATGGCCATCCCTGCCATCCATCCCATTACCAACGAACAGGTTTTTTCGTTTAGTTGTTTCCCGTACCAATAATCAAAATTATTAAGTGCTCTTGCCTACGAACGTTTTTATAGTATTGTGTTTATTTTTATATTAATTTTAGGTCCATGTGGACACATTATAATTTTAACCTAGTTTTTAAGCCTGCCTACAGAAGACAGGAGCTACTTTTCTATTTTTCTCCAAGCCAAACCGGACCTACCCCGTCCAGCCTCACACTCGCCACGGCGGTGTTCACCGTGGTTGTCTGGCTGGCCCCGGGCTAGGATCCGATGAAGCATATATTTGTATTAAAACATTGAATAAAACATTAATGTTGTGCAGACTATAAATTTAACACTTAAGTTCTTAGGTCCAAATTTCACCGAACGCAAGACTTTTTTTCTGATTTAATATGAAAAAAATATTTCAACTTAATAAATATAATTAAATGAGATCGTTCATATTGTTTAGTGCTCTTTTCGGCTTCAAAGATTCACCGGGTGGGGAGGTTCCAGCCGCTTCCAGTAGCTGCCGATTTTTTTTATGTTAAACTAAAATAAAGTAAGACCTCTTAACCTGGCCCTTTGCGGACTGATTTTAATCGAAAGGTGGGCTCTTTACCTTTAATGTTTAAAAAAAAGTACATATAACATAAAGGTTTACCGCGAAATTGTCGTTGACGGCGTTTCCGATAATAGCGCATTTTTTATGTTAAACTAAAATAAAATAAGATCAAGATCGATTAAAGTCGGTCCGAAAAGAGCCAGGTTAATGGCTCTTTTCAGACCGACTTTAATCGAAAGGAGGGCCTTTAATTAAAAAAAAAAATAAGTCCCTAGTACATCTAACATAGAAGTTTACCGCGAAATTGTCGTTAACGGCGTTTCCGCTGCTAGCGCATTTTTTTGGTAAACTAAAATAAAATAAGATCTATTAACCTGGCCCTTTTCGGACCGATTTTAATCGAAAGGTGGGCTCTTTACCTTGAATTAAAAAAAAAATAGTTGTTAATAAATTATTTTCTATAAAAAAAAAATCGATGTATTCGTATTATTTAACGTTTCTTTCATTTATTTCGCTTTTTGGAGCTTCTGCCATCTTCAAATTAATTTTAAAAAGTTTCATTTTTTTACAAATTCTTTATAAACAACCTAGAAAACTATAGCAATCATTATTTTCTTAAAATAAATATTGAAAATTTCCGATAATTTTTTTTTCGTTGAGATTCCAAAAAATTTTGATATTTTTTTTTTAATTACGGATTTTCGAAATTGCGGCAATATTCAATGGGTAAACGTTTTAGTTTATGGCATTAGAAATCCAATAAAAAAAAATCATTCAAATCCATTCACTATAGTAGTGGGTGGCTTCTGTGAGTCGGAAAAAATCTCGAAAAGTGTAACTAATTTATAGCTTAAGGAGACTATTCTCCCCCCCGTTTTCTAGGATGCTGTACACGATGGTGGCGGTTTAAACTCTTTCCGCCACCCCCAAACGGCCAAAAAACCACCCCCGATAGGGGTGAAACGCGGATACGCCGTCTCATACTGACAAAACCTGCGTCACCCCCCGTTTTCGAGGATGCTGATCACGATGGCGGTGGTTTAAACTCTTTACGAGTTAACCCCATCCCCCAAACGGCCAAAAAGCACCCCCAAAATGGGTTAACGCGGATACGGCGTCTCATACCGACAAAACCTGCGTCACCCCCCGTTTTCGAGGATGCTGAATACGATAGCGATGGTTTAAACTTTTTTCGAGTTGACTCCACCTCATAAACGGCCAAAAACCACCCCAGAAAGGGATATGGCCGTCTCATACCGACAAAACCTGCGTCTCCCCCGTTATTGTTTTTATGCCGCGAGCCTGCGTACTTTTGAATGTAATTCTTTAGTGTATGACGTTTTCCCACCTAAAAACTAGACACAAAGTATGCGCCTATTTTTTCAGTTGAACTGTCAATCAAGAAACCTGGAATCATCATCCGGTGTGTATTCAATGATCTGTGAACATATGATTCATTTTCTCTTATCCGGTGCACTTCATTAAACCGGGTATCAGAGGGGTAGTTTTTGGCCGTAAGAGGGGTTAGTTTGCTTCGGGGAGAAGATCCAGCATCACCATCGTGTTCAGCATCCTCGAAAACGGGGGAGGGCATAGTTTCGTTAGGCTATAAATTATTTACATACCTGTCCGACAACAGAAGCCACTAATAGCTGGGTTCCGTCATTTTTTATATATAATGGCTAATTGCACTGCACTAAATCGTAATTATCATAATGATTGAAGAGATAATAATAATGATAATGATATCTACTACATGGATGATCTTAATAAATCATACACGTATCAAGTATTCCTATACTCTGCCTGATAAAGACATTATTTTTTTATGGCATCCGCAAACACAAGCAGGTCTCATCAGCCAGACCTAAGGTAATAAATCTTATTCATACTGTCATATCTTTTTCAACTTTAAAAAAACTGTACATTTTTCATTATTTTTAGTTCGTAAAACTTATGTTTATGGTAATAGTGAAAAAAGGGGAAAGACATGAAAAAAAGTAAAATTATTTTACCTTTATGTTTGGCCGGATCCTAGAGTGCATTGAAAATTATTGAAGTTGTCTCGCAATCTTCGTTTTAGAAACGTCATATTATAAATTTGGGTGTTTTGAAATTAATTTTGATTTGTCAAGTGTGTTTCACTTCTCGTGAAGACACCCCTGTATCTTTTTCATTTCTGACTGAATTCATTTTAAATTTTTATCAGCCATACAACATCATAAGATCACTTTACTCAACACATAAATGCCGCCTAGATCTAAAACGCCGGCCTACTGCGATAAAAAGAAAATCGCCATTTTCGAGAAATCATAGTAGGCTTAGACATAGATAAAAATTTTGTTAATAAAAGTTGTTCTGAATCAATTGATATAGACCGTGGGATAGTGACAGATTTTTTTTAACGTTTGGTTCCTATCTGGCCTTTTGGGAGCCTTTTGTGTCTGATTTGTACTAACCATTTTCGTGTTTATCAAACGGTTATCCAGGGCCCCTCAGCGGAAAACAAAAAAGAAAATTTCATGAAAATGAGCAATTTCAAACGTTTTGTTCCTATCTGGCGTCAAGTTAGACTTACGTTTTAAAGAAAAACATCCGACGGAAGCTTATCGCCAGACAAATTCCGTGGGCCGGAAGGCCCGAAATTTCAATCCGAAGCTGTAAGAAAAAATGGTCAAAATCAAACGATTTGGTTCTTATCTGGGAGTTGTATATATAGGTAAATAGATTATAATTATCGCGATATAACAAACGCCAGACAAATTCTGAGGGCCAAACAGTGAAAAAATTATTGTTCAAGTTGTCAACTATTCCGCGAAAATCAAACGATTTACATTCGTCTGGCATTTGTTTTTTTGTTAATATTAGGCAATAAGTAGTTTCAATTTAAGATTCCCAGACGAATTGGCTGGGCCCCCTGGATAGCCAGACAAAAAGAAAAGCGCGAAAAAAATGCCATTTTTCAAACGATTTATTCCTGTCTGGCATTTGGACTTTAAAAAGATATGTTAATAAATAAGCCATATTTCCAGTCCCAGACAAAAAGCTTGGGCCCAGACGTAGATATGTTGAGCGAAAGTATAGAAAAATCAAAAAACAGTCGTGTAAAAATCGATGCATTTTCAAACGATTTACACTCGTCTGGGATTTGTTTTTTTAAAAAGATATGTTAATAAACAAACCATATTTCAAGTGCCAGACAAAAATCTGGGGCGCAGCTGTATGTAGATATATCGCAAATTTTGAGGTTCTACAGTTGGCAACTTTTTAATCCTGGCTCCTACGCCAAAAGACTACTCTAGCTAATTTAAATAGAATAAAATTTGCTAAAACTCTTTTTAATTTTTGAATTCCGACAAAAAAATCGCTGCCCAAGGAATCACTACTTCCACATCCAGATTCTCTACCCAAGTCACTCACAACGAAAAAACTTTATATGTGAAAATAATTGTTTATGGAACTTTAATAATATAATGCTGTCGAGCTGGAGATCGGACGTGTGCGGAGATGCTCCAGATCAAACTACAGAAAAGTCAGTTAATTCACACATAAAATTGTCAAAAATGAACTAAACTACTAAAGTAAAAAATCCGTAAGAATATATTGTGAAATCGAAGTTTAAAGTTAATATATAATACACATTTAGTGGTAAAGTGTAGTGAATAAAAATAATAGTTGTAACATAAAGTTTCCATCAAGTGCACCCAATATTAAAACATGTGTGCATAGAGGCTGTAAAAAGGCAGGGATCGATGCTACCCACCTCCGTCAACTAGACAATAATTTACAACGCAAGATAAAGAAACCAAGGGTATGGATAGCATCTAATAAGTGTGTTAAAGCATTGTTGACTCTGTTTTTGAGTGTTGTTCTCGAATAAGCTGTTTAAAATATGTAAGCGCGTAAACTCAACGTTGCCATATTTAATAAAATTGCACATTTCTGGGATCTGCTGTTAGTGATAAATTTTTCCTCGTTTCTACTAAAACATGACAAACTATGATGAAATGTTTAGTAAAATATTAAAAGCCCTAAAGGAGCAAACCGATGAGTTGAAAAGTGATATGCAGCAAATAAAATCACAAATTTCAGAGGAAGCTGTCATAACTCGTCAGAAAGTACATGAAATAGAAATAAATCAAAGTAAACTCAAGAATAATATACTACATCTAGAGAGAACCACGAGAAAAAACAATATCATAATATTTGGTTTGGAAGTAGAAAATCAAAACCTAGTAGCTTCGGTCATTGAAAAATTAAACGAACTACTGGAAATTTCATTATGTGAAAATGATATAAATGATATATACAAATTAAATAAAAGAAAAATAGCACCAATAAAAGTAGAATTTATATCCTTCCTAAAAAAGAAAATAGTTTTTGGCTCTGTGAAAAAATTGAAAGGAAAAAATATATACATTAACAACGATCTGTGTAAGGAAGACCAGGAAAAGCAAAAAGTACTACGCAATCACCTAAAACAAGCAAAAGAAAAGGGTTATGATGCATATGTAACAAACGGGAAAATTATAATAAATAACGAAACATTCACACCGGAGCAATTAGAAGAAAGCCTTGCTCCTGAAATACCATCTGATCAAATACCATCAGATAATAACGAGGATCGTCCTACAAATAGCGGGCCCCCTACCCAAACACCCATATCAAGAAATAGTCAACCTCAAACAGATTATACACTAAATAACGAAGTAAAAAATCCAAGCAATATACCAGAAAAGAAAAGGTTCAATGTGTCAAAACAAAAATCGGAAATACAAAGGAAAGTGACTAGATCGATTTCCACAAGTGCAGATCCTGGAAGTTCCATAAAAACACTTGAAAAGGCTAAAGTAAAATAACTCGATCAATTCTATTAACAACTAACTATTAAGGTACAAGTAATTAGATTATCTGATAATTTTTCAAAAAAAAAAATATATATATATATATATATATATATATGTATGTATATATATAATGAATCAGTATATAAGAGATTATAATTACGCACCTTTTAATACAACAGTATTTGACAATGTTGTTAAGTTTAATGAAATTACGAAAAAATATGAGAAATCTTACTTCAATTTATATCATCAAAACATAAGAAGTCTAGCAAAAAATTTAGATGAACTGAAAGTTTTAATTAGCCAAATTCATGTTCAATTTGATTGCCTAATTTTATCAGAAACGTGGAAAATTCTGGATCCAACTTTTTTAAGCATAGATGGTTATGACATTGTTTACAGCAATGGTGATATCAACAAAAACGATGGGGTCGTGGCATACATAAAAAGTTCAGCAAACTACACTGTTGATATTATTTCTATTGATATATGTCGGGTTTTACAAATTAAAATGGTATTCGAAAATAAAACTATTATTATAACAGCAATATATAGACCACCATCCACTTGCACAGAAAATTTTATTGTGGAACTAAGGAATTATTTAGAAAGATCAAAGTCACTAAACTCGGACTATCATATAATAATTGGTGATATAAATATAAATATTTTACAAGATAATAATGATATAACAAATGACTACTTAAATGCTTTATATGAATTCAATTTTATATCCACTATAAATAAAATCACTAGACCACAGGGAATTTCGGGAAGTTGCCTAGATCATATATTCGTAAAAACTAATACTAAGAACACAAACCATGCTTTTTCAACACACATTCTACAAACATATCTAACAGATCATTTTCCTACCACAATTAGCATACCAACAAATATTTCGGAAAATATACAAAATGTCAATCATCAAAACATATTAAAATGTATAAACTTCAAAAATTTAAAATCGGATTTAAAAAAATACAATTGGAATTCTTATTACGATATATCTGATGTAAATATAGCAACAGCACATTTTCTATCTGTAATAAATAAAGTATTAAAAAACAACACGGATATAAAAAGAATAAAACGTAAAGAGGTTAAAAGAAAAAGTTGGATTACTTCAGGGCTAGTCAAATCAATAAATAGAAGAGATGAACTTTATAAAAAACATAAACAACATCCGGATAATATTGCATTTAGGGTAGAATTTATTCAATATAGAAACAACTTAACAAATTTAATTAATATTACAAAAATCAATTATTATAAATCAAAAATTCAAAAAAACAATGATAGTAAAAATGTATGGAATGTTGTTAAAGAAATTAGTAATACAAAAAATAAAGAAACTCATGTTAAACAAATACAAGTAGAACACGGCGATATTATACAGGGTGATTTAGAAATTGCTAATAATTTTAATGATTATTTTTCTAATGTTGGAATGAACCTAGCACGTAAAATCGTTAAACCGCCAACACCCCCTCCGCGAATGCAGAGAGAGCCACAGACCATATTTCTTGAACCTACGGAGGAAAAAGAAATTATTTCAGTCATTAAAACGCTTAAAATAAATAAAGCTCCTGGATCCGACATGATTAAAGCCGAGACAATTCAACAAATTGCTGATGAAATTGCATCTCCCTTAGCATTTTTAATAAATAAAATCATAGAAACCGGTATTTGCCCCTCAGAATTTAAAACTGCTCTTATAAAGCCTTTATACAAAAATGGAGATAAACTGCAAGTTTCTAAATATAGACCAATTTCATTAATATCCAATTTCGCAAAAATATTCGAAAAAATAATAAAAAATAGAATAATGAAATATATCAATTCTAACGAATTATTATCAGGTAGACAATTTGGTTTTAGAGAAGGGAAGTCTACGGAAGATGCAATTTCTTCACTAACAGCAGAAATTTACAAAGCACTAGACGACAATAAAGTCTCTTTATGTGTGTTTCTGGATCTGGCTAAGGCATTCGACACTGTTAGTCACTCGCAGTTGTTGGATGCCTTAGAATATCTAGGCTTTCGAGGTCATGTACTGGAACTTTTTAAAAACTATCTGTCGAATCGTAAACAAGTAGTCATGATTAACAATACTCTAAGTGAGGAAAGAACTGTGCTTTATGGAGTGCCTCAGGGAACTGTGCTAGGCCCAGTTTTGTTTGTTGTTTACATAAATAGTTTACTTAATCTCAGCGTTAATGCTTCCATTTTTAGTTTTGCAGATGATACTGCCATTTTCTTCAAAGGTGAAAATTGGGATAACTTAAAAAAAACTGTGGAAAGTGAGCTAGGTTATATAATGGACTGGTTTAATCATAAACTATTAACCCTAAATTTCAAAAAAACCGTATTTTTGCCATTTAGTTGTTATAAAAATGGTTTGCCTAGTTATAACTCATTAAAAATAAATAACCACGGTAAGATAATAGAAATATCTTCAGCTGAATCAACGAAATATTTAGGCATAGTGATTGATAGACATTTAAGATGGGATTTGCAAGTAAATAGCACTACACAAACTCTAAGGAGTATAATGTACAGATTCAAATATTTAAAAAACATACTAGACATACCTCTTATGAAAATGGTCTATTTTGCGCTAGTTGAATCTAGATTAATATATGGCATTCTAGGTTGGGGTGGAGTTGCTTACTGTCACCTTAAAAAATTAGACATCATTCAGAAAAAATTCTTAAAAATACTCTTTTTAAAACCTAATACTTACCCAAGTGATGAACTTTTTTCAGAAGCGAAAGTACTGGACATAAGGCAATTATATTTTCTTAGTGTAGTATCTAACCAACATAAAAATAAACACATGCTATCCTTTTCCCAACATCAATATGAAACCCGAAATAAAGGTAAGGCAATGGTACCGACAGCAATCAAAACAGTAGGGCAAAGAAATTATACTTATTTGTCATCTAGACTGTACAATACATTGCCAACTGAATTACAAGATATTAAAATAAAAAAGTTATTTAAAAAAAAGACTAAAAAATACATTCTTAACTTAAATAGGCAAGAAATACATAACTTGGTTAATATTAAAAATTAACTTATGCAAATCTTTATTTGTGTAAAAGTAAAGAGATGTTATATTGAGTGATAAAATTGATTTTAATATACATTATTGTTTAGTTTGAATCAGAATATGCAAAAATTTGTATCAATTTTTTTTCTTTTTCCTTTGCGAAAGTTATATGTAGAAGATTTCTTTTTTTAGGTTTTGTTATTTAGCTTAGTTGTTATTACTTACATTAATAAATACGTTGTCTAACTACTACTATTACAATTATTATAATTATTTAAAATTATTAATATTTTGCATAAGGTAAATAAGCAAATTGTATCCACGTGCAAGTTTACTTTTGTGGATTATCTCCTGTTTATTTACAATATATTCTTATATACAAAATTATTGTAAACACATGTTAATTTCTTATGTAAATAAACGTATTATTATTATTATTATATTATAATATTTGAAATCCTCTACCCCAAAAACCCATAAAACGATACCCCACATCGGTAGTGGGGTGGGGGGTGGTGATGGGGGGTGATAGTGGGGGGTGGATGAAGTAAAAAAATATTTTGAGGTTTCTGGTTCCTGTACTTACACTAAATCACAATTTTTTTTCATCCCCTTTAATAAGGGGGTGGGGGTGGTAATGGGGGTGGCTAATGCCAAAAATTTTTTTGAGACCTTAGCTTCTCTTGTATATACTAAATACCAATTTTATGGACTGTTACCTGCTTGATTGACCTATTTACCCCAAATTTACCCCAATTTACCCCCCAACCCTTCGACGGAACAAGATGAAAATATAATCTAGTTCTAGATCTCGTTAAAGTACATATGTGTACCAAATTTCAAGTCAATATCTTAAACGGTTCCAGAGTAAACGTGCGCACAAAAAAAAGTTACAGACAGACCGACAGACAGACCGACAGACCGACAGACAGACCGACAGACAGACAGAAATTTTTTTTTCGCTCAAACTTAAAATCTCGACGTTTCATGACATTTTAAGCCTATTTGGACAATAAAAATTTTAAAAAATTTTTTTGTCGTTACTATACTTCCACTGGACGTGGAAGTAATTAAGGAATTAGAGGGGGGCGGGATTTGGGACTTTTTTTTTTCGGTAAAATTTCTCCATTTTGTCACCGTAATTAATCGGTAATTAATTGAAATCGATCTCATATATGATGTTCACTTAATATCATGTACTACTTTGACGTTCCGTTAATCTCGGTCCTTCGAAACAAAGGTTTCTGAGAAAAATTATTTTTTTAGATTTACATACATTATAGGAAAGCGTGTAATTTCCTACATTTCCTCGAATATATCGATAATTATTGTTTTTTTCGAAAAATTTGTAAATAGCTTATGTAAAGGGAATTGATTGAGCTTTCCGGCACTTTTTATTTTTTCTCTAACATAAAGAGCAAAAGACCAAATATGCGGACGTCTCAAAGCCAACCGCCACCCAGTCTATTAATTAGGGTGAAGACGTACCGTACCGTACGCGAGACTAGTTTCGCGATCTGACGTCACAGTGTTTTTCGTGAGGAGTATAGCGAGGATTTCAACTTTAATTATTTGTTGCAAAGTAAGTACTGCGATTTAAGAGCTGATATTCGATGTGACGTGTTTTTATACATAAATACACACTTTAATGAAATACAAAAAGAATGGGCAAGTTCCCCATTAGCAAACGATAAATAAAAATCACCCCGGGACGAGCGGGGAGTATAAAAAGCAGCGTCGCTCGCAAGCAATGCATACCATATATGTTTCTACCACATCACATCTTACGTATCTTATGTCGCGTGCATTAAAATGAGAGAGGAAATCACTTTTGTGTAGTTGACTACCTACGCCAAGGGAGAATGAAACAGGTACGGATTTACGAGGACTCTCAGTTTCTATGGTGTAGTGCAGAGTTGTAAATTATTATATTAATATGTAATAATTTATATTTGTCCTTTTGCTAGTATGTAACTTATTTATTGTAAATATTATTCGATCGAGGGATTATGAATGTGAAAGTGACAGTTATATTGAATCCACTGATAAAGAAAATCAAATTCTAAATGAGTTTCAAGTGAGAAAAAAAACGGCATTTCAAGGGCGGATATGGACCTTGAGCTTGGGGGGGGGGTAACATAGCCGCGTGTTGAAAATAACAAAAATGTTTTTCCTCGAAAATTAAAATTGATGAGCGGGGGGGGAAAAATCTCAAAAAAAAATTATAAACACAACTAAATAGAATATATATTCAAAAATATAAAATAAAATAATACAAATTATGAAATTTTAAAATGAAAGTTGATTGTTTACGGAATCTTGTTATCCCGTTACCCCCCATAAATCCGCGCTTGCGGCATTTAAGTAGTGACGCGAAACAAATTTGTTTAAATGTGTATAATACTCTTTTACAATGACAACCTAATGAAATGCCAGACGAGTGTGAATCGTTTGAAAATGCATCGATTTTTACACGACTGTTTTTTGATTTTTCGATACTTTCACTCAACATATCTACGGTTGGGCCCAAGCTTTTTGTCTGGGACTTGAAATATGGTTTATTTATTACCATATCTTTTTAAAATCCAAATGCCAGACAGGAATAAATCGTTTGAAAAAATGGCTTTTTTCGTGCCCTTCTTTTAAGATTTAAAATATGTTTGGCCCACGCTTTTGGTCTGGGACTTGAAATATGGTTTATTTATTACCATATCTTTTTAAAATCAAAATGCCAGACAGGAATAAATCGTTTGAAAAAATGTTTTTTTTTCGTGCACTTCTTTTAAGATTTAAAATATGTTTGGCCCACGCTTTTTGTCTGGGACTTGAAATATGGTTTAGTTATTACCATATCTTTTTAAGATCCAAATGCCAGACAGGAATAAATCGTTTGAAAAAATGGCTTTTTTTCGTGCACTTCTTTTAAGATTTAAAATATGTTTGGCCCACTAAAAATGTCTGTGACTGATACAATACATTTTCGTTTTGGTTAATTTTTACAGAAAAAATCATTTCACATGAGAACCAATCGTTTGATTTTCGCGAAATAGTTGACAACTTGAACAATAATTTTTTCACTGTTGGGCCCTCGGAATTTGTCTGGCGTTTGTTATATCGCGATAATTACAATCTATTTACCTATATATACAATTCCCAGATAAGAACCAAATCGTTTGATTTTGGCCATTTTTTCTTACAACTTCGCATTGAAATTTCGGGCCTTCCGGCCCACGGAATTTGTCTGGCGATAAGCTTCCGTCGGATGTTTTTCTTTAAAACGTAAGTCTAACTTGACGCCAGATAGGAACAAAACGTTTGAAATTCCTTATTTTCATGAAATTTTCTTTTCTGTTTTCCGCTGAGGGGCCCTGGATAACCGTTTGATAAACACGAAAATGGTTAGTACAAATCAGGCACAAAAGGCTCCCAAAAGGCCAGATAGGAACCAAACGTCACTATCCCACGGTCTAATATCCCTCCTGTAAAATTTTGTAAAAATCGGAATATTTTCAAAAAAAATTGTTTCACTCCTCGTGAAGACACCCCTGTATCTTCTTTATTTGTGACCGAACTCATTTCAAATTTTTATCAGCCATACAACTGCATACGATCACGTTACTTAACACATAAATGCCGCCTAGATCTAAAACGCAGGCCTATTGCGATAAAAAGAAAATCGCCATTTTCGAGAAATCATAGTAGACTTAGACAAAGACAATTTTTTTTTACTGAAAGTTGTTCAGAATCACTAGATATGCCCCCTGTAAAATTTCGTGAAAATCGGAATATTAAAAAAAAAATTGTTTCACTTCTCTTTTTTATTTGTAGCCGAATTCGTTTCAAATTTTCATCATAGAACTCCATGAGACGATTTTATCTAATACATAAAGACAACTTTTTACAGCAAATGAAAGTCATACACAATTATTATTGAAATTATTTATTATTTAATTACATACAGCTCGATTGAATAACGGGAGGTGGGTAAATTTGATTCATTCATACATAATACATTCATACATACAGATTTCCAAGTATTATAAAACCATTGAAAAAAGAAAACGATATTACATTTAAGTTGATGTGTAATAATAAAAAGTGTCCCTTTTCGCCGATTTTTGTTCACAACTTTCATTTGTTGGAGATAGTTCTCTTTAGGTGTTAGATAAAATCGCCATATGGAGTTGTATGGCTGATAAAAATTTGAAATGAATTCGGTCACAAATAAAAAAGATACAAAGGTGTCTTCACGAGAAGTGAAACACACTGTATATATGGAAATTGAGGACTGTCATAGAGAGAAAATATTTTATGAAACTCAAGCATAAAGTGACTTTTTCAAACTTCCCATTCGTGAAAAAAGTACCACTTGTGCACTTGTGGCATAAATTACTATTATTCACGTTATATTATACACCTAAAGACGTATAATATATACTTTTTTTTTTGTTTGTTTTGTACCAGAAATACAAGATCGTAAGGCTGAAATTGAGAAGGAGCCCGTAAGCAGTGTTGCCGCGAGACTCGTCTCGTCGAGAAATTGGTTTTTTTTGTCTCGTCTCGACATTGTCGGGACGAGATCTTTCAGCCATCTCGTCTCGACATATTCTCGTCTACCCAAAATCTCGTCTCGAGGTCGAGATCTCGTCTCGCCTCGACAAATACGAAATTTCCCATTTTTTTCTTATTTTTTTTTGACAAGTGAAATCTTATTGTAATGAACTATTTGAAATATTGTGAATTTTAATTTCCTCCATAATTTAAGATTTTTTTACCTCTATGCCGTATACTCTAAGAAGATATAAGATTTAATAACTTAAATTAATCAAGTTCGTATTATACTGAAAATATATATGTTGTTGCTTGTTTCTATAGAAAGTAAATATATAAGATTAATTACAAAAATTTTGAACAACCATTTCTAAGAAATACTGAAGTCGGCAACATTACACTTGCCTAAATTATATTCATTTCCAAGACGTAGCACCAGTAAAAAATGACAGGGCGTAATACGATACACACCTGATTGACGAGTCTGTATTATTAATATTTATATTCGCATTTTAATCAAGTATTATTCATTCGAAGGTCAAATGTAGAACAATTTTTCAATAAAAAAAGTGGAGAAATTCACGATCTCTTCTCGTCTCGGCGAGATCTCGACTTTAAAAATCCTGTCTCGTCTCGATTTTTCGAGACGAGAAAAAAATTTGGCCTCGTCTCGACAAGTCGAGACGAGACGAGCTGAGACCGAGAAATGTCTCGTCCCGGCGGCATCACTAAAATGCAAGTACTAAAGTAATTGAACAAGTATTTGAGTACAATTCTTCGAGAGAACAAGTATTACATTTAAACCTTTATAGAAAAAAAAATACAAATTAAGAGGATTAAAATATGTAAATATATAAATACAAAACTTTCCTTCAGTCTTTTTTTTATGAAAGTAAGTATAAACATATTATAAATACCTACCAACCTACCTACTACCTAATACTTACCTGTGCTTCTGTGCATTCATATACAGTCTATAATATAGCATAATTGTTTATACCGTACTTTCGTGTTTTTACACTACATAGGACCAGCCTTTTTCATACTCGAGACATGCAAATGCATTAGATAAGAGATTGGCTGTCAAGTATCGATGTGATGTCACAGAAAAGGTAAGCTATACAGAAGCGAAAGAAAGGCTTCACGGCAGGACCGAATTTGAGAGCGATGTCCAATATCCTCCATGTTATAACCGCCCCTTCTGTCAGCTGTCACAACACAAGCCATCTGACATTGTTTACGTTGTGCGATACGGTATTTTATGATTTTTGTTATCTTTTCGTTTAATTTTCGATAATTTACTATTCTGTTATTGTTTCTTTACCTATTGAGATTATCAATCTAACGTGTTAATGTGGTTATTGTGCATTTTTGCGAACGTTTCGTGTGTATAAACTTATCTCTCCCTGGGCTATTGTGTTTTATTTTTAGTGTTTTCAATGGGCCCTAGAAGAAAGAGGTGGGCTTATCATCCATGTCCTTCCAGGACAGGTGAACCAACAAGCTTTTTGTATTTCCAAAAGATCCTAAAAGGTACGTATATATTTATATCACTGAAACAACTAGAAAGTAGTATTAGCTTTACTAATTAGTAATTAACAAGGAAAATGTTCGTGTTTCACTATGGGTTCATTAAGGTAACTAAAACACTAACATCGCTACACTTTTCTTTAGTAGAGCAGCGATTTCTTAAGTCTATCGTGTCGTTTTTTTTTTTTGGCGTAGAACTAGTTCAAACATATTAGGTTCCTTTGAGTATGTCACCGGGCATATGAAATCATATTTTACGACATTTTTTTGTGGTCTCGAACTTTTTAAATCAATAAAAAGTGAAAAAAATGTATTTTTAAAGAAAATTGTTTTTTTTTTGTTTATCTTTAAAACTATTAAAGGTACGGAAATTTGTTCTGTATCAAATTAAAGCACACACTGTAGCGCTTTTACCAATATAAACGGTTTGGGCACAATTCGCACTTTCATTTTTCTAAAAATCAAATAAACTAAAAATACATATTTTGTGTATTGAAATCTTCACCAATCGATAAACTTTTTTATTTTTGAAAATATTTGCATACATGCAGCGAAGAAAATAAAGCCTAATAATCACAAAAGTTTTTGAAAAAATATGTTTTTGCCTAAAGTGTACCGTTTGGCAACACCGATTTTTTTTATCAGCGCTAAACGCGACATTGGGACGCAATTAATACACCTCGCATGCAGGTTGGTCAGATTAGTCGCGTAGAAATAGCGTTAGTTGAATCTAGATTAATATATGGCATTCTAGGTTGGGGTGGAGTTGCTTACTGTCATCTAAAAAATTAGATATCATTCAGAAAAATGTGCCACCCCCTCTCAGAGGGTGGCACTTAAAAAATATATATATTTATTGGAGCTGAAATAGAATCAAATTTTAAGAAGAAAAGGTTCCATGCAATTTTTCACATAAATTGATAGTTTTTAAGTTATAACGACTTCAAAATTGCGATTTTAGCTTAAAATAAAAGCTTTTAAAAAAGGTATTTTCAAACGGCTTTCGTCAAGTATCTCGAAAAGTATTACTTTATCGAAAAAATGTTATAGACCAATTACAGAAAGCACCCTACAAACTGGGAATTAATTATATTTTTTGTTTATTGATGTAGGATTAATAATTTCGGAAATATTTAAGTTTATATTTGGTATCCAAGGGTTTCGAAATTACCTTTAAAGTTTAAAATGCATTTTTTTCTAAAGCAAGTGCTTTAAATGAGCAAAAAAGAATTTGAGCATTTAAGTAATGCTACATTTTAACGAAAAACTGTATTTGAGATAATTTTTTTAGATTATTGGCTAATTAGAGTAACAAAACGAGTAAAAAATAATTTGAAAGCGCAATTAATTGTCTTTAATTTCCTTTCTTAGCATGCGTCACAATTTCTGAGGTATTTAACATTTAAACTGCATTTTTCGTCTTATGAACGTTCGGATGCCATTTGTAAACTCATATCTCCGAAACTATTAAATCTATGTAAATAAATAAACAAGCGAAATTCATTATTATTAGTTTATGAGCTTTATTTTTGGTCTCTACACATTTTTGAACAAAACTAATATTTATTGAGATATTTGGAATAGGAAAAAAAAATACGTTTTATCGAAAATACCTTTATAGTTTAAACTGTATTTTTTCTAAAGCAAGTGCTGTATACGAACCAAAAAATTTGAGCATCTACGTCATGCTGTATATTAATGAGAAACCGTGATTGAAATTAATTTTTTTTTTAATTACTGGCTAATTACAGTAACAAAATGGCGACGTTGTTATTAAAATAATGTGTAGACGGACATTGCTTCGGTCATAACTTCTTTGTTTTTTTATGCTACATAAACAAATAAAAAAATAGTTAAGAGCTTAATTAATAACCTATTATTGTATCTATTAGTATCCTTGGCGTAGGTGTCACAGTTTCTGAGATATTTAACTCTCACTCTAAATAGTTATCTTACGAACACTTGGATGCCAAATGTAAACTTAAATATCTCCGAAATTATTAATCCTACATCAATAAACAAAAAATATAATTAATTCCCAGTTTGTACTTTCTGTAATTGGTCTATAACGTTTTTTCGATAAAGTAATACTTTTTGAGATACTTGACGAAAGCCGTTTAGAAATACCTTTTTTTTAAGCTAAAATCGCAATTTTGAAGTCGTTATAACTTAAAAACTTCAATTTATGTGAAAAATTGCATAGAACCTTTTCTTCTTAAAATATGATTGTACTTCATATATTTTTTAAGTGCCGCCCCCTCAAAGGGGGTGGCATCCACCCCCTATAAATTAACAAGCCCCCGCTCAATATAGAAACTTTTCTGTGAAACATTTACTATTATACTGCCAAAAATGAACGAAATCCGTTCAATATGACATTACTTCGAAGTTTTTTTTACCTCTAGGTACTGTACTACTACCACCTGTCTTTTTATTATTAAAAGGAGACTATTTAATATTTATTATACAATTATTTCTTAATATTAACAACATATGATCAATTCTACTGTACAATATATGAAATATTGAAAAATAATATTGATCCCCTAGATGCTTTTGATCACTACTGGTTTTGTACCTATTGATATAAGTTAAACTATTATATTATACACCCCGACCGGGATCGTCAGATCGTTGCAGTCGGCAGGCTTGCTACAGCCGAGCGCGCAAGAATATGACTGGCCCGTTAAAAAAAATCGCTGACCCAATACTATGAACGGGACATGAAAAATTTTTATCCTAAAAACTTTTTTCAACTATTGGCTTCAATTTGTATGCAGCATGTATATACAAATTTTCATAAATAAACTTTTTTTTCGATTGCCTAAAATTACGTTACTGAAAATAACAAGTCTGAGTTTCCTATTATTTTACCAACTTAAAAAAAAATAAATCGGGTTCACGTGGGACGTTGTTCGAAGCGCTATTGTGTCTACTTTAATCTAAAAAAAAAAATAGCTTGATAGCACAAATATTTTCAGAGATATAGCGGTGGAGACGTTAAAAAACATATTTCATTAAAAATCTATTTTTTTGAGTTTTTCCGAAATAAAAAAGTTCTCGACCTCCGAAAAATGTCGTAAAAAACGATTTCGTGTACACGATTATCTTACTAAAGAATCCCACTAAGTCTGGTTTGGTTCTACGCCGGTTTTTTTTTCTCGAGAACTAAGCGACTTTACTTCCAGATTTTACTCTACTATATATGTACATAGGTTAGTACTTGAAAAGAGGCAATATTAAATGAAACATTTATCTATAAATTGCTACTGCGAATTCTGGGTAATCTCGAAAGTGTGATTTAAAAAGAACATTTTTATAAAAGCGATAGGGTTACTTGACCTACCATGCGAACGTTAAGTAGTATTTATATTTAATAGGTGCATTTTGTCTTTCCAGGGCTGCAACTTGGCTGAAACCATGTTCAAGGCATGATCTACTGGATAAAGACATGGATAAGCTGCATAAAAATTACCAATTATGCGAAAAACATTTTGAATACAAATATATTCATAAAGGTGAAACACGTAAATGTTTGTTAGATCAAGCTGTCCCAACAATTTTTCCCCATAATTTAAAACAAGATGCTACTGACAAATATATCAATGTTGTTCCTTCTTTGAAAGAAGTAAGGACTGAAATCACTTCTATCGAAAACCCCTTCGACATAGCAGGTACTATATATAGTTTATTTTAATATTGCTATTAAGTTCCTTCCAAGAAGAACTTTATTAATAGTTATAACATTTGCCAAGAATGCTTAATTTTGACACTTTTTATCTTGGAATCTAAAGAATATATAGTTATTTATGTGTACTGGAATTTTGGCTCATTATCCCAAGTAGCCAAGTAATTAAATTGTTAGATTTGATTTTGTTAGTTACGTAAATTATAATTTTAGACGTGTTGAAGAACCTGGAACAGGTGCTGTGGTATGTAGTTGCCATTTCGTAGATGGAAAGAAAGAAAATGGCCCTACATTATTTATATTTAATGAAGAAAAGAAGCTTTCTCCACATTACTTATCACCCTAGAAGATGAAAAAACGAAGATTGACACGTAAGATGAAGAACAGAGAGGAAATTGAAGAACACACGTTAGGAGTTGATGAACCTTCCACATCGAAAACATTTTCAGATCAGCCAAGTACTTCAGGTGTGCAAAGCTCACCACATTTGGCATTCACAGACGTGTACGAAACTCCGTCTACTTCGAAAAGCAAATCGACGCAGGGAAGTGATCCATTGTTATTATCTCCAGTAGCCCTTCAGGCTGAAATATATCTTTTGCAAAAAAAGATATTAAAGAAAAAAGTGAGCGGTTAAAAAATTCGGATAGACTGTCATATGCTCATATTAAAGATAATGATAAACTTATCTTACTATATACCGGCTTACCAAACGCTGTAATTTTTGAGGCATTGTATGAATTAATAAAAGACAGAGATTGATTATTACTAATGGAGCGGATGTGGCGAGAAAAAGAGGAGTTTTGAAACCAACTCTTTTTAAATTTTTTTTTTGACAATTCGGTTACACGCGTTCTCTTTTATTATGTTATCAACTTAGTTCAGCTTAATCACGAGGTGGCGGAGGAATTTGCATTTAAAATTCGCAAAAACACGTTTTTCCACGATAACTTTTTTATTATTGACCTGACGAAAAAAAAGTAAAATTAAAAGTTGAAATCTCTCGGAAGCGCATAATCTTGTAAAATTTTTTTCAAATCGGACGTGAAAATTTTTTTTGAAAATTCTCGTTTTTTTTGCCCTAACACTAATACACAAAAAAGTAATTCCTTAATTTTTTTACGAAAAAAAGAAGTTAGGGGATGAGACTCTTTTGAGGTAGGTGAAATAGATAGGAATTGATGGAACCGGAGGATTGGGGTGATGGGCCAATTAGGTGAGGGGAGGAAGGTAGGGAAAGGAAAATTATTCAACTCCCTCGAACTTTTTTCCCTGTCGTGCGATTTTCAAAAACCAAAATGGAATTTGTTCGTTATTACGTGTAATAATTGACTGAATCATTTTTTTTAAATTTTTTTCAAATAAACAAACTTGTGGGAAGGGAAAAACCTTTTGCAATTTGTTTTAAATGGGTTTTTGAGTACGAAGGAAAGGGCTCAGAAGAGAAATTTTTTTACAGGTAAGTGAGATTTTTTTATCTTTAAATTAAAAAAAAAATTATCGCAATCCAAGCAATAGGAAGGGAGGGAGGGAGCATAATGTGTTTGCGGGAATAAGGGGTTAAGGAAAAGGGATAGGGACTTCGGAGCTTAATATTCGGATATATAAATCTTTTTTCCATCTTAATATTTTATCAGTCTACCCTCCATCAAACATTAAACTTATTATAAAAAATTATTTAACACCGTCACGAGTTTTCGCGGCGCATTTCTCTAGTTTTAGGTGTGTATTGGATATATATATATATATATATATATATATATATATATATATATATATATATATATATATATATATATATATATATATATATATATATATATATATATATATATATACATATATATACATATATATATATGTATATATATATATATATTAGGGTGGCCCATCTTTTTCGAAATCGAAATTTTTTATTTCTCACCCCTGCAAATGGTTCCATTTGAAGAAAAAACAGTCCCCTCAAAATATTTTTGAGGCAAATTGAAGGCAAGGGGTGCCGCAGAATGCATTATTATGCAATAATAAAAGTAAATGGAATTATTTACATTCTTTGGTTGATGCATTGTTTTTTTTAACCTCCCCACAATAAAATTGTGGGAGGTTACTACAATTAGTCCAAAATCGAAAATTGAGATAACATCAAATCTTTACGTTTTGAGGTCCCAGGAACCCAAAAAAGTTGTTTTTGAAAAATGTCTGTGTGTGTGTGTATGTGTGTGTGTCTGTGTATGTATGTTAGCACGATAGCGGCGAATCTACTAAACGGATTTGGATGAAACTTTGCATGAGGGTTTCTTTAGTGCTCCAGAAGATCTGAAAAGGTTTTGGTTGAAATCGGATTACGTTTAGTGCGGTTTTGGCACAACAAGTTGTTTATTTTATGATTACTTCCAATTTGTAATTGAACCATTGAAAAGCAGTAAAAATTCCGATTTCAACGATATATCACACTTGCACTTTTTCGATTTGGTTTCCGTGAAAAAAATTAAAAAACAAAAATTTCACTTGTTTTGTCCTCAAAGCAGTGCAATGTACAGGGTGATATTCTAATAATGACAGAGGTGTTGAATGATTTCGGCTGATAACTCGGGAACGGTTGAAGATATCGAACTGAAATTTGAAACGTAGGTATAAATATTGTAGACGGACGGATTACGAGTGAATTAATAATACACCTACGTCACATGACGTCACAAATAAGAAAAATTCTTAGAAACTGGTGCAGATATCGACTTAACTATTGGAAACATCCAATTAAAGTTTGAAACGTAGATGGAGATATTGTAGATGGATGGAATACGAGTGAATTAAAAATACACCTACGTTCTGATGACGTCGTAAAAGCATAAAATTCTTATAACAGGCGAACTGATGATGATATCAAAAAAATATTTCTACAAGACGAGCCACAAATTTTTTTTTTTTTAATTTCCAAGAAATATCAAATTTTCGGAGAAATGTCACTTTTCAGAAAAATGTCAGATTTTTAAAAAATGTCAAATTTTCAGGAAAACGTCAAATTTTCGGAGAAATGTCACTTTTCAGAAAAATGTCAAATTTTCGAAAAAATGTTAAATTTTCAGGGAAATGTCACTTTTCAGAAATATGTCAAATTTTCAGAAAAATGTCACTTTTCAGAAAAATGTCAAATTTTCGAAAAAACGTCAAATTTTCGAAGAAATGTCACCTTTCAGAAAAATGCCAAATGTTTGAAAATTGTCAAATTTTCGGAGTAGTCACTACAGAAAAATGTCAAATTTTCAGAGAAATGTCACTTTTCAGAAAAATGTCAAAAATTCAGGAAAATGTCAAATTTTCGAAAAAACGTCAAATTTTCGAGGAAATGTCACCTTTCAGAAAAATGTCAAATGTTTGAAAATTGTCAAATTTTCGGAGTAGTCACTTCAGAAAAATGTCAAATTTTCGAAAAAATGTCAAAGTTTCAGAGAAATGTCAATTCAAAAAATGTCAAATTTTCGAAAAAATATCACTTTTCAGAAAAATGTCAAATTTTCAGAAAAATGTCAAATTTTATTAAATGGACTCGAAGGAAAATACCCAAAAAATACTACGGGTCTATTTGTGGTATAAGTTCTCTGCTAATGTGTTAAAGCGTGCAGACTGTATGCTGATTATTTTTGACGTGTCAGGTGCATCGAGAGATTACAAGTTTTTTCGACGTTTATAAAGCCCACGGATGGTTTGAGAGGCCATCCTGAACCGCTTACAAGCCCTACAAGTGTAAGCAACCCCACCGGAACACTTTCGGTGAGTTTTTTCCAATAAAACTTTAAAAGTGACAGTGACATTATATTTTAAAAACTATTTCCGCTACTTCCGGCATCCCGCCGGAAATTCTTCCGGCAACATAATCTAAAAATAGTACTACATAACCTAAAAACAATTTAAGACATTGGTACCAACCTAAACATTTTTCAAAAACCAAATTCCCAGAGAAACATTAGAACCAAAAATTTGACAGCTATCACTTCCCCGACCGATTTAATGAAAAATTGGTCAAGGCCAAAAGATAAAACAAAATATACCAACTCAAACTTAAACGATCCACCATGAACACTACCCTGGCTACATCTGGCAGGGAAGCTGTTCACCAAGAGTTATATGGTTTTTTCCAAAGATGGCCATCCCTGCCATCCATCCCATTACCAACGAACAGGTTTTTTCGTTTAGTTGTTTCCCGTATCAATATCAAAATTATTAAGTGCTCTTGCCTACGAACGTTTTTATAGAATTGTGTTTATTTTTATATTAATTTTAGGTCCATGTGGACACATTATAATTTTAACCTAATCTTTAAGCCTGCCTACAGAAGACAGGAGCTACTTTTCTATTTTTCTCCAAGCCAAACCGGACCTACCCCGTCCAGCCTCACACTCGCCACGGCGGTGTTCACCGTGGTTGTCTGGCTGGCCCCGGGCTAGGATCCGATGAAGCATATATTTGTATTAAAAACATTGAATAAAATATTAATGTTGTACAGACTATAAATTTAACACTCAAGTTCTTAGGTCCAAATCCCACCGAACGCAAGACTTTTTCTGATTTAATACGAAAAAAATATTTCAACTTAATAAATATAATTAAATGAGATCGTTCATATTGTTTAGTGCACTTTTCGGCTTCAAAGATTCACCGGGTGGGGAGGTTCCAGCCGCTTCCAGTAGCTGCCGATTTTTTTTAATCAGCAACATTTATCTTTAGAATGACTAATCAAGTCATACAAATATCAAAGACATTATCTGTTGTGACTATGACATGTGTCATACTACTGTAAATTCGTAGTCTAAGAAAACTAGACTAGAAGTTTTTGAAATAAAACTCTCGTTTTATCTTTGTGTATTTTATTATGAAACGTTTTTTTCATACATAGTACCAAATATTATCCTAAATCTACAAGACATATAGTAATAAAAACAATATTTTTTGCACTAGGCCAAAGCATGCGACAGGGTTTCTTTTTTTACATTTGGAAACTGTGATTTATAATCATTTACAACTTGGAGTAAAAACTGTTTTTGGTCTTCATTTTTTGTTAAAATGTCATTATAGTCAGTAATAAGTTTGATTTCTCTCTCAGCGGCATCATTTACAACTTTAATTTTGTTTACAATATTGAAACATCGGGTATAATTTTCATTTTCCCTCCATGTTGTTGGATCATTTTCCAAAAATTCCATAGACAAACCTAATTTTTGAAAAAACTGTTTAGTGTTCTCGCATATGAAGTCCTGAATTTCCTTGTTTTCAACGTCAGTAATGTTACTAATCATAAGTCGTTTAATACCCTCTTGATTTGGTGCTTTCCTATTCAAAGCTTTAACCATTTCTCTTTTAGTGGTAACTGAAATATCGTCATCAAAGAAAGATAAGCCAACATTTACTGAATTAAGGTACCGCAAATGGTTCACTATTTTCCTACTTGCGGCTTGAGATATTTCTTTGTCAATATTTTGATAATTAATGAGTTCTTTACAAAAGTCTAAGTCATGAAGCGGTGCTTTACTAGCAAATGACGCTGTAAACCAGGCCTTTACATAAACCTTTACAATAAAGAGACATATATCTTCAATACCTATTTTTTCTTTTTTAGTTAGTTGGAACTGATCTTGGAAAAAAATATTTTTAGACAGTAAATGGCTTTGGCCATCCAACGTGCATGATGAAATGCCCCTGGTTGATAGAATGTCGTGTGAGTGGGCTCTTCTTCAACAAAAAGTTTAGAAAGCATTAAAAATTCTTTATAATCATCACGAGGCTGTTGCAAAGTTGAAGCTGCATTTAGAAACTTTACAATTTCGGCTTTAACTGGTTGTAAAATGTGTTTAATTTTTGATACCTGAAATCCAGTTTTTAGTTTATTTTGATCTATTTTAGGCCAAAATTCCCTAAAACGTTTAAATAGTGGCACATTTGGACCAGATGAGGAAGGCATTTTTGTGTCAAACACACTTCTCAAAACCACTTCAAAAATATGATGTCTACAAGGAAAATATAGAATATCTCTTTCTAATTTTAGTTGCAATAGTGTGGCTGCCCCATTTATATAACCCATATTTGATGCTGCTGTATCACAACACAAAGCTATTACCTTTTCGTCCAAATTCCATTCACAAAGCACATCATAAACTGCTTCAGTCTATTCTATTCCAGTTGAATTGGGCAAAGCTGGTACTCCAAGTAGTTGTTCAATATCTCCACTAGTAACTAAGATAGCAAGTCTATCGATATTTCCCATTCCAGTGAGAGAAGGTAAAAGTTTTCCATCCCAATGGATGACTGGAGCCGGCAATTCAGAATTACCGAAGGCAGTTTTTAATATTTCAGCTCTTTCTTCGCGGATGCGTTGTCTAGAGCGCTGAAGTGTGGTTCTGCTGATGGACAAAGATGTGGTGTCATGTCCTAGTGCTTCTGCTACTGCCGTCAAAATATGGACTCCATACCTGTCGCTTATTTTGCAAGCATCAAATGCAGCGGCTATTTTTGGTGTGATGATGTTACATGTTCCATACAATCTCCTCTTTTTTGGCTGTGACGGGCCAGGCTGGTCTTGTAACAACTCTTCTTGGGCTTCGATTATTTCATCTTCATTTTCGTTGGAGTCGACTGAATTACTACTTGATGATGGACAGGTGACTGTTTCCTCTAATCTAGCTTTTTCTTGTTGACTTCGTTGCATTCGTTCGGATAATTTCTGTAATTTCTCCTCAGCTGATTTTTCTTGAGAAGCAAGTTGGTAATCAATACCATGCATAAATCCAGGACGTCCCTTTTTTTCTTTGGTTAATTAAAAACTGCTTATCTTCATCTATTTTCATCAACTCCAATGCATTTGCATGAGAAATGTCAAAAAGATCGTCCAATTTTTCAACGAAATTTTTTTCTTTACCTCCCGCACTGGCCCTTTTAGCCGATTTTTGTAAGTTCCTCCACTCTGCATAAAGTTTATCTAGTTGTTTAACACAATGAAAATCCTGACGTGTCGGAATGCGAGCTTTATCCCAAAAAACTGACACCTCTTTTATTGTTAATTTAGCACTTTCATGTACACTTAGCTTCACTTCACGAATGTTATAAAAGAGCACTTGTAATACTTGTCTATTAGACGGCAATTTATTGCCAATGATTTGTGACGAATAGTGTCCAACTAAGTAAATGAAAGTATCCTTTCGTAAGGATCTAACATCAGCCATCGTTAAATGTTTTTTCAAAAAGGAACGTATGCTAGAACTTATAATGTCACCACTGTAAAACACAATTGCAAACTGACATAAAAACCTACCGTAGGTGCATTATATTTCCAAACATCCAAAACAAATAATTTCTAGGAAATAATTACACCAATAAAACATTATGAGAAAAGAGGTAGATATTTGTATTTTAAGTAAAATTTAAGTGTATTACCGTAATAAAATCTTATCTACAAATTTCTACCTGAATGCGGCACGGGTTACCGTAATAAAATCTTATCTACAAATTTCTACCTGAATGCGGCACGGGTTACCGTTCACCGAATTATCTGAAACTTTGACATGAATTATTCCTAGTATAATAGTATATTTTCGTGGGGTGAGACTTAAAAAATACGCAAAAAAATTCACCCCCTATAGAGATGGGCCACCCTAATATATATATATATATATATATATATATATATATATAACAATTATTTCTCCGCTTAACTCGCTCTAACTCAAAAACGGCACAATTGATTACTCTTAAATTTTTGTCGTGTTATCACTATATATTTGTTAACATAATGTGTTAATATGTAGGTCAAATTTTAATAAGTGTAGAGAGCATTATTTTTTTTCTAAGGCTATGTCGAAAATTTGCATTCTCAAATGTAACATGCGGGAAACTTTTTTATCTTTCGAAATAGATACCAAGTGTATCGAGAAGTAACGAAGATAAAAGATGGACGTAATTTTTTATTTGAAACTTTTTTTTCTAGAATTAGCAGTTTTCGAGAAAATTGCAAATGAGTGATTGTTGGCCAGGTACTGCAAACGTGTGGAATTCTAATAGCAATTAATTGTAATACCTTTACAAGATTATGCGCTTCCGAGAGATCTTCAATTTTTAATTTTACTTTTTTTTCGTCAGGTCAATAATAAAAAAGTTATCGTGGAAAAACGTGTTTTTGCGAATTTTAAATGCGAATTCCTCCGCCACCACGTGTGATTAAGCTGAATTAAGTTGATAACATGATAAAAGAGAACGCGTGTAACCGAATTGTCAAAAAAAAATTTTTTTTTTTTAAAGTTGGTTTAATTTCAGATCCGCTCCACTATACCTGAAATAGAGAGTAGAGAATATATGTAAGACAGATCAGCTGTTGTTAACTTTAATGAAATTGAGGCAGAATTTTCCACATGCAGTCTAGCTTTTCGATTTAAAATATCAGAAGCCACTGTCACAAATATAATTTTTACTTGGTTATAACTCTTGCATTAGATATTGTATAAACAATTAATGAATGAAATTTCGTCAAGAAAAAAAAAAACAAAACATGCTTACCGAATTGTTTCAGTACATTCACAAATTGCAAAGCATGGATGAAGTAAACATATTTTGAGGTTTCTGGTTCTTGTACACACACTAAATCACATGTTTTTTTCATCCCCTTTAATAATGAGGTGGGGGTGGTAATGGGGGTGGCTAATGCCAACATTTTTTTTTGAGACCTTAGCTTCTTTTGTATATACTAAATACCAATTTTATGGGCTCTTACCTGCTTGATTTACCTATTTACCCCAAATTTACCCCAATTTACCCCCCACACTTCGACAGAATAAGATGAAAATATAATCTAGTTCTAGATCTCGTTAAAGTACATATGTGTACCAAATTTCAAGTCAACATCTCAAACGGTTCCACAGTAAACGTGCGCACAAAAAAAAGTTAGACAGACAGACCGACAGACAGACAGAAATTTTTTTTCCCGCTCAAACTTAAAATCTCGACGTTTCATGACATTCTAAGCCTATTTGAACAATAAAATTTAAAAAAAATTTTTTTTTGTCGTT
Source organism: Rutpela maculata (assembly GCA_936432065.2). Lineage (NCBI taxonomy): Eukaryota > Metazoa > Arthropoda > Insecta > Coleoptera > Cerambycidae > Rutpela > Rutpela maculata. The sequence continues at coordinate 176,715,584 of OW386285.2, forward strand.
ACTATACTTCCACTGGATGTGGAAGTAATACATTCATTCATCGGCAAGGTAACACAGCAGGCTAAGGCGTGTGTTGTGGAAAGCATGCTGGTCAGACTGTCTGCCGTGTTTTGGGTTTCATCCCCAGCCCTGACTCTGGGCGACAATGTCGGTAGGTAATAAGATGTCTGCATTTTTCAAATATGTAACATCCCCCCCTTCCAGCGGCTTTGGAGTTGTGGTATGTTGTTTATTAGTAGCGCCTATAATGCCTGCAGCCGAGACCCCCACATCCCTCCGACCACCCCCGAGGAGGTCAAGGAGATCCTAAGGAGCCTAAAACCCAGGAAGGCTCCAGGATGTGATGGCATTCGGAACATCGCCCTCAAGAAGCTGCCCATAAAAGGAGTAGCGGCGATGGTCAACATCATCAACGCAATGTTGAGATTGAGACACTTCCCCTCCAGGTGGAAAAAGGCCGACGTCATAGTCATCCCGAAGCCAGGTAAGAACCTAACGTTTCCCTCCTCTTACAGGCCAATCAGTCTACTCCCAGCGATGAGTAAGGTAGCCGAACGAGTCATACTCAAGAGGATAGCCGAGAAGACAGAAGAACTGGACGTCCTCCCAGATGAGCAGTTCGCCTTCAGGACAGGGCACTCCACCGAACTCCAAGTGCTCCGCCTCACCGAGGAGGTCACGAAGGGGTTCAACCAACGACAGGTCACAGCAGCGCTGTTCCTGGACGTTGCTAAAGCCTTCGACAGGGTCTGGCACGATGGTCTCCTAGCCAAAATGATGAGTATGTTACCCCATTGCACTCGTCAAGCTAGTGAGATCACACCTCCACAGGAGACAGATGAGGGTGAAGATCGTGGACAAGGTGTCCACGTACAGAACAATGGAGGCAGGAGTTCCCCAAGGCTCAGTGTTCTCCCCGCACTTGTTCTCCATCTTCACATCCGATCTACCTCGGACGGAGAGGACCTCCATGGCCCTCTACGCCGATGACACAGCCCTGACAGCCAGATCCTGGAACGCCAGGCTAGCCACCAGAAACCTCCAGGAGGCGGCCACCCTCCTAGAGGACTGGTGCAACAGATGGAAGGTAGCCGTCAACGCCGAGAAGAGCAAGGCGGTCCTCTTCAAGAAGGTAAGAAAACAAAACCCCACAGGTCATGTCTCCATGTTTGGTGAAGACATCCAATGACACGATATCGCCCACTACCTTGGCGTGATCATGGACAAAGGCCTGACATGGAGAAAGAACACGGAGGCCATCGTCAAGAAGGCCAGGAGGACGAGAGCCCTAATCTACCCGATGACGGGTAGACAGAGCAGACTCAACCTGAGGAACAAGCTCACGCTTATCAGGTCCCTCATCCGGCCTCAGCTGACGTACGCTTCGGTAGCATGGGGCTACCAAGCAAGGAGCTACCTTCAACAGATCCAGAGAGTGGAAAACGTCGCCCTCCGGACAGCAGTCAACGCACCCTGGTTCGTGCGCAATGAGGACATCTTCAGGGACCTGGAGTACACCCCGGTCACTGAAATCATCAAGGAGAGAGCCAGGAAGCTGTATGCCCATGCTGAGGAGCATGGGAACCCACTGGTCAGGGAGGCCACTGACTATGACCCAGCAGATGCTCCGAGGCACAAGCGGCCGAAGATGCAGCTACTGGATAACGGGTGAGTATAAAACATACCACCGTTCGATGAAGACACCCCACGGAAGAGACAGGACGATCACCCAACCACCCACCCAAGACCCTGCGGGTACCGGACAAACAACCGTCCAGTAACTGTAGTCCCCCTAGCTCCGGGCAGACCAAAAATGCTACCAAAGCAGTTAGGTCTGCCCTTCCTCGAGCTACACAGCTCATCCTTACCCTACCGATGATCCGGATGACAGGATGCCTCTTGGCACTTGTGTACCGGCAGTCACTCCCGCCACAAAACCCAAAACACCCAACTGACCGATGACTACCCCCCGGGGGGCAAACAAGCTGGCGAAGAGCAGATGACGAAGACAGAAGAACACCAGAAGAGGCCTTAGCCAGCAAGGTCCAACGAGCCAGGACCCAGGGAGGTGGACCGAAATCGTCTGCACCGCTCACATTTGTGAGTGGGGCCGACGTAAAGTAAGTTCGCCCGCCCTGCACGAGGCTGGTCCCCGGTCTACAGCGATGCATTGGGGTAAAGGGCAATGGTCCTGCCCGGCCCCAGTCATCCGAGACCGACATCTTTAGCCAAGAATATTGGCGCGCCGAGACCGCTCGGCGAATGTCTCGGCGAGACATTTACCAAGGGACCAGGAAGCACGAGGACGATGTGTACACTCTCGCCGAGACCGCTCGGCGAATGTCTCTGTTTTTAGTAATGTGAATGAAAGACATGGATATTTTTACAATTAATTAATTTTATTTATTTGCTTTGATCATGATTGGAAAATATTATTTAGGTATTAAGCAAATCACAACTTACACACTTTTTTATTTATTACGAAATTACCTACTTTCTGTATATTGTTGCCCTAATCTGGGTACGCTAATATACTAATTAGGCAAATATTTAAAAACACTCATTATTGGAGAATCAATCAAAACAACTACTCTTCTAGCTAATACCGACGACGTATTGAATTACATGACATGATTCCTAGCATTTTAAAGAAAAAAATTATGTTGAAAATAATATTTTCTAATAACGACATGGACGTTGCTGAAATTGCCGCTGCTGCAGCTTATTGTGCGTTTGCATATTTTAATTATGTGCATATATACAAAAAATATAAAATTAAAAATCCTTGGAAACCAAGAAGATGGTGGATGAAAACAATTAATCGAAATAGTGAGTGTTGAAAATTTAAATGTGATTTTAATTATTATTATTTACCTCACTGTATAACAATGAAACATGCCTGAATTAATAAAGGGTGTAGCCGGTTAAACATATGAAAAATGCCCATAAAGGAAATTACATGAAATGGACATCAAAATATTCCCTTGACTATAAAAAAATATTTGTTACAATATTATTCCAGAAATCCAAATCGATAAAATTCACAGAATATGTTAGTTATGAGGTAATCTTTGCAGAACGGCAATCAACCCCCTCATCTGTAGCCTAATAACCCAGCCAGACCATATTTTTAAATAAAATTAATAAATTAATAAGCAAATTAGCCTTATAAATGCTTCTAAACTATGTATGACGTTTTAGGGCACCAGATTTTAGGTTTCTCAGGTTAAGTTTACTTAATTTTTCTCCAAGAAGTATGGTTTCCAAACGTTTTTTTGTGTAATGTAGTACAAAAATTATGTTAACAATGCATCATCGGAATGACACAGAATGACTCTCGTAATCAGAATGACCTAATTACTAACAGTATAATAAACTTTCGAATTGATATGAAAATAAACAAATGAAAACAAAATAGAACAAAATTGTAATGTTTAATACCTATTTAAAAAAATGAAATAAAACAAGAAGTTACAAAATCTACTACGTACTACTTATTAAATATTTGGTTAAAAAGTGTGTCAATTTCATCGTTATTTAAAACTTTAAAATATTTTGATGAAATTGAAACCGGTGCAATTTTTAATTTGCTCAAAATTCCAGTGCACTCCAGCTCCTGCATATCTTCCTTATTGGGCCAAAAGAAAGTTTTATTGTTTCGGGCCATGAACGAAATAAGGATCTTGGTACCAATTTCTGTCTGTCTGTAATTAATTCGTGCACAGAAGACACTGCACCATCACCCACTTTTTGTTCCGTGAATTTTGAACACCCTGTATATGAGTTAAGTTTGAAATAAAAGTTACTTTTCACGAGAGAAAATAAAATAAGTTTTTATTTTTGTTCATGTTCTCATAATACTTGATTTTTGTTGAATAGAACTTAATTAGAGCGGTTAGTTAATTAGTACGATTAATTAGAACGACTGGATAAGCACTAGAGTAAAAATTTGCCTTTGAGTTTTGTCGCGTTTCGACGTAATATTTTTTGAATTCATCTGGAAGATCTTTATGGTCGATAATTTTTAAATTTTTTCGTCAATTAGGTAAGTTGCAACAAATTTTTAATTAACAATTGCCCTTTTTGCAAAAATTCAGCTCCCCCAGACAAGAGCAAGTGAGAATATACTAGGTGCCCTCGGCCTCGCGGCTTGTGTTCTCTTTGACTCGTGGCCAAAAAACCGACACAAATCGGAGCGTTAACGAGGCGTGGCGAGGCGAAGCGAGGGCGCACGGGGCGATGCGAGCGTAGCAAGTACACTCTCGCCGAGGCGTTGCGAGGCGTTACGAGGGCAGGCGAGTGCATTAACGAGACAAGGCGAGGGCACACGGGGCGATGCGGGAGCAGCAAGTACACTCTCGCGCTCGCCTGCCCTCGCAACGCCTCGGCGAGAGTGTACTGCAGGCATAAAAGTTTCTCAAACATTTTAATGGCTACAAAAACTTTGTTTAGTTAACTTTTGAACACTATCAAGACAAAGTTTGTAGACATATAATTATACTGAAAAATACTTTTTAAATTATTTTTATTACATAAAATTCAGCTGAGAATGTAACCTTAGGTGACAAAACAAAAAATATGTTATTAATATGCTAAATACATAGTAATCATATTATATTTTATTATGAAACTAATTGTATATAATACAACAGTTACTGATGTGTGATGTATCTACTTAAAAATACAGACTACTCTCTTGATATTTACAAAATATAGCTAGTTTTACATCTACATTTGCCTATCTCATACTGATTCTATAAAAGTCTTTTAAAATACCAATATTTGAAGCCCACTGTTCGTCTTTTTCTATTAAAAATATTTCAGTTTCTTCCCGTATCCATATCGTTAAATAACATTTGTTTTTTTGACATATGTAAAGAACTCCCTGTATTTGATGACAATAATTAAGATTAACTATGGCCGTTTCATTTTCATAATAAACAATATAATTTGTATCACTTCGTAAACAATCAGAAAGTGACAAATTTCTAAAATAAGGGCACTTCACTTCTATAATAGCATCATCGCTACCATCATTGACTATCCCATCAGGACTGGCTCCTAAAAAACGGCACTCGTGTAACCACAAGCCTGAAGGTAAAACATCAAAAGTAGTTTTTTGTTTAAAATCTTCTATTGCTATAATAACTTCATTATACTTTCTCCATTGCACTGCCTTTACAGAATTTAAACTATAACCCTTAACGAGGTTTTTGTATAACGATGGGGGAAATTTATTTCGTCTGCAAGCACCTAGTACACTACCAAATTTACTGGCCGTTAAACGATGCTTGCGGGCGATCAACCAGTTTTCATTTGAGGCTTGTCCTTCTGTGTATTGCTTAATTAAATTTCTTTTCCATATTTACTGCAACTTTCTGAAGAAAATATGTTTCCTTACTTTCAGCATTTATATACTCGGAATAAAATAAAATGTCCTCTATATCAGGTACAATACTCAATGTCTCTACCGAAGGAGGTGCTTGTAAAAGCCATGTAAATCCTACTTTGTTTGTACCCAACTTTTTTTTTTAAACCTCGCTACTTCTTCCTCTGGCGCATTTCTTTTTACACCACAAGTACCTTGTGAAGGATATATGTCAGATATTTTTTTCCTAGCTGTGCTTTCGTACATTCCATGAGCAGGAAATGTCAGTAACACTGATAGTGTAATGATCATGTAATATTAAAGCTGCCGTATGATGACAAATAACTTGCCCTCTAGGACATAAGCATTTGGCATCTATAATTTTATCTGTATCTAGAAATATCTACAAAATAAATATTAGATTAAATACTTGATATCACAATTGTTTTTATATAACAAACCTCAACAGGATAACTTTTCTTTTTCATACTAGCCAATACATTTCCTTTTAAAATGGGGGGCGAAAGGGTACTATCTTAAACCATATTGATGACATGACCACTTTTGAACGCATTTTCACCCATTTATAGTTGAGTACTATTATTGTTCTTAAAATACTCATGTGTTGTTGAAAAACTAATAACATGTTTCTCTGCCATTTTATCTGAAAAAAATTAAGAAATTTAGTTTTCTTTCACTAGTTTGTTTGAGATTTTCTTAACCCTTTTGAGTGAGGTTAAGTTTCTTTTTTAATAATTCACATTTTTCTTTCTTATTACAGCAATAATTTGTGAAATTTGTATGTAAACAACATTTAGTAAACATATTTATTAAGTACTAACCTTAGCTATTTCTTGTAATCACCAAATAATAATAAATAATTGTATAATAATAAATGTCTATACATAAAACACCACTTGCAAATAGTTGTTTGGGTTCAGTCTCTTGATTTAGTCCAATAAATGGTGTCGCGTGACGTCATCACTAATTACGCGTTTGCTAGTTAAATATAAAACTAGATAGTTTTCTGAGTGTATAATGTATTCGATGCCTTAATAAAGTTGACCGTCTGTAAAAATGTATTTCTTTCAGTGTGATAATAACCGCTCCTACTGTCACTTACGAGGTCACGAAAATGAGTCCTCCGCTGCCGCGGCAAGCTTTCGCTTCTGTATAGCTTACCTTTTCTGTGGTGATGCCAATTCCCCTCTACCCAGAATACGAACGTAGGTTGTGTAAAAACATGACACCACAGTATATTAGAATTACTAGTGATGGGAATAATCGAATGATTTCAAAAATCGAATACCTGGTACTCGAATGATTTTAATAATCGAAATATCATTCAAATGATTTCATTCGGATGATTCGGGCAACTCGGTCTCTGTCTCAATATTTTATATTTGCGGGATGTATTATATTTGTTTTTTTAAATTATTGTTATTATAAGAATGTCAAAGATTTATTTTATTTTGTTAGAATATTTGTTGTTTTTTATTTTTGTATTTATATTTATTTATTTATTTATTTTTCTTGTTTTATATTTTGTAGAAATCTTTCCTTTATTTTATATTCTATATACCATATATTTATATATTTGCTGTTTTGTTTTCTTATTCATTATTATATATCAGAATTATACTTACGTCTTGTTATTCTCTTTTAATTGAATCATTTCATTATCATTTTATTTTATTTCATTTTTACCGGCCCTGTGGACATATGTGCTATATGTGTACGACAAATAGGAATAAATAAATAAAATACCTGTACTTATACATAAAGTTCAAACAAAAGCAATACTATATTATCCCCGCGCTCTACGGAATCGAAATAATTGGTAGGTATTCGAAATACAACAGCTCTCGCTCTCGCTGAATCTGAGACAGTCCCGAGCAGTGAATGAATCATTCGTCATTCGAATGATAGGAGGCATTCGAGCAGCGAGCGCCGAGTTACAGGCCGAGCGATGGAATGAACATTCATGCTCGAATGTCAGTCATTCGAATGATTCGTGGAAAGTTCTCGAGTATCTCGAGATATTTAAATAATCGAATACATCGATTATTTTCATTCGAATGACCCCATCACTAGAATTAATAATGACAGAATGACTGGCTAGTTGGTATAATACCAGTGCCATTGAAACTTATGCACACACACACACACACACACACACAAATCACACAATGACATAAATTACAAGTGTGTACTGCTCATTTATTAATATTATTTGTATACTAAAAATACGGATTACAGTCGAATACTTTTCACTGTCCTTGAGTAGTTTCCAATGTAATCGAGTACTCAAGTACATAATTTTTAAAAGTACAGGTAAATAACTTTAAAACAATTCGAGTACGAGTAACGAGTACCTGCGTACAGTATGTATGTACTCAGGTACAAAGTACCAGTAACTGAACATTAGTACCGATTTCGAGTACTTGTACTCGAGTACGTCCCAGCTCTGCTACCCACACAGCAATGAAATGTTTTTACAACATATTATAAACAAATTTCTAAAACATTGCAATATTTATATAATATATTTTTTAACATTGATAATATTTTTTGCACATTGTATAGACAATCAAATGTCCCACTGTTCCATGTTTGAAAAATGTTTGTACAATATTTCAACAAATATTAAATAATATTTCTGCCACCTTTTAAAACATATATGCAATATACCCCACACAACAATGAAATGTTTTTATGACATGTTATGAACATTTTTCTAAAATATTGCAATATTTATATAATATATTTTTTAACATTGATATATTTTTTGCATATTGTGTAGATATTCAAATAAAGGTTGATTATATTAAGTAAATATGCAGAAAATATTACAGAAATACATTATGTAGATGAAGAAAACATAAATATCTAAAATTTTATGTTCCACAGAATCCACTCAATGTTACATTAACAGAAAATTCGGTTGTCAGGAGGTCGTGTTTTAACTGTGTAATTTTCTGTTAAAGCTAACATATTTTGAGAGGTTTCTGGCCCCTAAAATAAAAGTACTTAAAATGGCTCAGAATTAGTCAAAGGTGGTATTTTGATCATTTTTTCCTACTTACCTATTTACTTGCACATTTGACAGATTATCCTCTAATCTGAATAAAACAAAAATATTAATATTCATACTTATGAATATTAATATCTTTGTTTTATTCAAACTGGAACAGTATTGATGCATCGGGCACTTTTGAAAAATTAGAAATTGATTTTAGACTGAACTACGCATAGCAAAGCGATCAAACTACAAAAATACATTGCTAACATCTAGTTTAAACACTGTAAAGAAATGGTTGTTATATATAATTCGTTTGTTGAATTCAAACAAATAAGAATTATATAAAAATATTTTTAATACAGAAAGTTCAATCACACCAAAAGATAGGTATAAATAAAAAAATATATTACTAAAAAAGTTTAAACAATATAAGTAACAAATTATTATTTCACTGAATTTAAACAAATAAATTATTCAAAAATATTTTTAATATAGAAAGTTGAAAAAATATAAATTAAAAATCATGATTTCATGTTGAATTTAAGCGAATAAAAGTATACAAAGATATATTTAATACAGAAAGTTCCATATAATCAATTTTGTAAAAGAAAACAAAACTATATATACCTATAGCGACAGAGTTATGGGTTTTTATATTCTGTTCAAAAGGACCCCGGAACAAAACCCATGAAAATGTTGATTCGGTGGAATCGGCTGAAATTCTGGTATTTTGTAGTTCAAGTCATGCTGATCAAAAGTTCTTATCACATCAAGCCAATCCTATGGACAGTTTTTGAGATACAGCTTGTCAAAGTTAGATAATTTGCATCATTTTAGACATTCAAGAACTTTTTACTCCTAAACTATTAACTTTAGCAAAAAATTACAAGGGTCGAAATATTTTTGTTCTAGTCCAATAAAGCTCAAGAATTTTTTTCAGAATTTTTTTATCAATTTTTAGGTTAGGTGAAATATATATGACATATTTCGGCATGCTTCGGTGGGATTGGCTGAAATTTTGCTATTTTGTAGTTAAAGTCATGCTGATCAAAAATTCCTATTGCACTGAATCTATCTTATGAGTGGTTTTCGCTCCAGGAGTGCCTGAAGGTCTAACAACGAGGTAACGGGTAATCTATATGTACGTGTTTATGAATGTCTTCCAGCGAGTTTGTGTACGTGCGTGCATGTGTGTGTGATTATTTTTATCAAAGAACCTGCTCTTACCGGCATTATGTTTCTTATGAGAGCGTTCTCATTGCCAACCAGGGTGATCCCATTTTTGGTTTCACTTTCTATCTGTTTATTTTTACTTTTTGTTGTTTTTTAATATTTTCTTTTTAGTTTTTAAATATTGAGAACATCCATAGGATTTTCAGGAACAAGTGCTCTGTTTCCAGCATCATGTATCGTTCGAAGAAGAATCACTGATGGATATTTTATGTGATTTTCATGCCGTGCGTACCCCAAAAACCATAATACTCTTGTGTTTTCAGCGGTTCCCCATCAAACTCATTAAAACGATTTTTCTCACACTAGTCCTACGACTAAAATGAGAGAGGACATTTTTTGTGTATTTTTAATTAGTGAATGAAATTCTTGTACCAAAGTGAAAAAAAAAAAATAAAACACAAGAAATTAATGCAAAATATCGATAGCCCCCCTTAATATCACCCACTTACGGTAAAAAATATTTTTAAAAAATACTATAAAAATAAGCTTGTATTATTGTTCAATATGCGTATAAAGTCGCGTCCCTGTAAATCAAAAGGTTTCTGAAATATAATAATAATAATAAATATAATAATCAATTTTTGGGTGCCATTTTCAAAGGGCCGTAGCTCAAGGTATTTTCGAACACATTTTTGCATGTAGAATCTGCACCAGAAGTTTGTCATCGATATTTCCGGAGAACTCTGTATACACTGGCACATACATATACACAAACGCATACACACAGTACACAAATACGCTGGAAGCCATTCATAAACACGTACATATAGATTACCCGTTACCTCGTTGTTAAGACCTTCAGGCACTCCTGGAGCGAAAACCGCTCATAGGATAGACTCAGTGCAATGGGAATTTTTGATCAGAATGACTTTAACTACAAAATACCAAAGCTTCAGCCAATCCCACCGAAGCATTCTGGAATGTGACATATATATATTTTACCTAACCTAAAAATTGATTAAAAAATTCTGAAAAAAATTGTTGAGCTCCATTGGAGTTGAACAAAAATATTTCGACCCTTGCAACTTTTTGCTAAAGTTAATAGTTTAAGAGTAAAAAGTTCTTGAATGTATAAAATGACGCAAATTACCTAACTTTGACAAGCTGTATCTCAAGAACTGTCCATAGGATTGGCTCGATATGATCATTTGATCAGCATGACTTGAACTACAAAATATCAAAATTTCAGCCGATTCCACCGAATCAACATTTTTATGGGTTTCGTTCCGGGGTCCTTTCACGATAAATATTTAGGAACTGCATAATGTCGTCCTGTTCGGAGGTATCTCCATCTAGGTACATCTTACTCATCGATTCTTACTTCGCTAAAAGAAGTTTCATTGGATTAATTAGGTTAATTAATTGTAGTCTAAAGAATGTCTAAGCAACAATACATAAGAAAATTCATTACTATAAGGCATTCAACCTTCGTTACGTATTAAGGCTAATGGGGCTCCAGGTTCATTAAACAACTTTTGATTGAAATTTCGAGATTTTGATTTTACTTTCGACGTTCTAAAATAAAATATAAAATAGATACCTAATAATTAAATATTAATAGGAGATTATGCTTGGATATTTGCTTAAATATCTATGACATAACCACGATAGTTAAAAATAGAATATACTAAACTGGTATGAGCAAATGCTACTAAACTATAATAACAACTTTAGACTGTAACAAGTAACCAGTAGTGTGTCTCCGCGAGTGCATTCCGGAACGCGCTCTACTCCGAGGCGGAAGAAGAAGATCGACGTTTGAAAAAACGACAGTTTCAACTTTTGACAATTTTGAGGCAGTTGTGTATTCTGTTTTGTTCGTACATTTTTTATTAAGTTTTAATGTTCCCCCGCACAGCGTGGACGTCTTATTCTGTAATACTTCGAAGAATAAATGTTTTTGTTGGGAAGTCGCGTACTTACTTTTTTTATTTAAAATTTAACCTTTCTGTTAAAAGACTGTTATTTTACTATTTTTTAAAGAATTAATTGGTCTAAAATCGTGTAACGCAGACAAGTACAATCACATAACAGAGTCTTTACTGAAATGCAACTATCAACTATCGACTCAAACAAAACAACAGACTGATTGCTAGTTTTACTACATTATTATATACCATAATTTTAGACTACAATTTTACTTACCTTTTAAGAAATTATATTAACGTGATCGAAAAAGCATGTACATATCGCTACCCAAATAAAACACAAGGGCGCGAGAAGATCACGCCACTACACTAGTACACAACACAATCACTAATGAAAATGTTGGTTTACGTAACGGAAACTACCGACAATACCGACATTTAATTTAAAAAAGGGCGGCAATCAACTAATCGATATAATATTAGTCATACTACAATTTTAAATTGCTAAAATATCTAAATACCTATATAATAGCTTTCTTTAATTTTCAAGATGATTTTTTTTTACATTTTTAATAAAAGTTATATTTCAAAGTAAATTTCAATTTTCTTCAGATCTAGTAAATATTCGACATTTTTATTGCCGAAAATGTTACAAAGATATTGCATACATATTTCTTATAATAGAAAATAATACAGTAAAAATATTTGCAAAATATTTCGGAAAGGTTTTATTAACATCTAAATTATATATAAAAAAATATATTATTTTAGAATATTATACAAATATTTGTAAAATATTTTCCAACGACGCAGAGAAAACATTATAACAATGTTTGTAAAATATTTTGAAAATATATTATGTACATTTAATTCATAGACAAAAAATATATTATTTTCGGATATTTTATAAATGTTTCAACAATATCGCTGAGTACACAAAACGTTATTTGTACATTGGCATCATAATTTGCACATTGCTAAAACATTTCATGCTGTATGGGTACCCAGTGCCCTCAACACTGATGAAGTGGAATTATTGTTTATTCCTCCTCCTAATTAAGCAATTCGTATTCGTAGAAAGAGTACATGTGAAAATTTTGCAGTTCAGAGTGTCATAAAAAGAATGGATTGATAGATTGATTTGATTGATTTACCAGCGTGCGGTAGGCATTGCTGCCACTCCCAGAGTTATACAGCTGGGCCTGCTACGTCCACGCTGGGTTGGACTAAGGTCATGCTTGTTGCCAGCAGCGAGTTCCACATGGCGCATGGTAAGGGAATATGGGATGGGAGGTGTAGGTATTTGTGAGATGCGTTACCGCATTGTGTCGTGAGGGAGCGTTTAAGCTCCCTTTTTTGTGTTTTTGGTTCTGGGTATCTACCTCTTCTGAATCTTCGTGTGAAATATGTGTTTTGTCTTGATATGGAGTGTTTATTACTGTTTATGCTCCTCTTTTTGTGTTTCTGCTTCTTCGAATCTTCTTTTTCTGAGTTTTCTGATTCCTCGATTTCAAATGCTAGGTTGGGTTTGGGTCATATTTGTTGCAAGCAGCGAGAATCATATGACGCATGGTTTTTTTTTTCATTTTTCCCTTCGCTTTTCTTTCCCAGTTTGTTTATGATTCTCTCGTTTGTTGTTTTCCACCTGCAACATGGTCTCCCTAATTTTAGTTTGCTGCTGTTCAGTGTTAGCGTTTTCTTCAGTAGGTTTTCTGCTGTCCTTTTTGCTTTAACCTTCCTGATCTTTTCCCTTATCTCTTTGCTTACGAGGATATGGTCTATTTGTGTGATTGAGCTTCCATTACTCTAGGTGTCAATGCGTGTTTGGCTTTTGCTCCATGTATTTATTATTGTTAGGTCAAATATGTGTGCTAGGTTTTTCAGCGCGTTTCCATTTTCGTTAGGCCATATGTGGAGTATATGTGCATTGAAATCTCCAGGTATGCGATTTCACTGCACTATATATTTGTATATAAACTATGATTTACTGCGTTAGAGGGAAGCACTGTGGAAAGTTTTGGTTTGTGTACTTAATTAAACACTAGCTAATTAATATTTCTTATCAAGTTGACAATATTCCGAGGTATAAATTATTTTACAAACACTTTCACTTATACAAACTTAAATATAACTTCTATACGTTGTCACTTTGTATTTAACTTTTACAAGCTTTTATGGGTATCCATGGTGGCAGAACACTATAAGTCATCTCCCTGCCTACCACGATATGATCTATTTATTGAGTTGAGTTTCCGCTGCTCTAGGTATCAAGATTGCTCTTTTCTGTGTGTATTTTCTTGGAAACCATTTTCCTGAGAGAAACCTGTATCACGCATACCTACACGCCAATATTCTTGGCTAAAGATGTCGGTCTCGGATGACTGAGGCCGGGCAGGACTATTGCCCTTTACCCCAATACATCGCTGTAGACCGGGGACCAGCCTCGTGCAGGGTGGGCGAGCTTACTTTACGTCGGCCCCACTCACAAATGTGAGCGGTGCAGACGATTTCGGCCCACCTCCCTGGGTCCTGGCTCGTTGGACCTTGCTGGCTAAGGCCTCTTCTGGCGTTCTTCTGTCTTCATCTTCTTTTCTTCGCCAGCTTGTTTGCCCCCCGGGGGGTAGTCATCGGTCTGTTGGGTGTTTTGGGTTTGTGGCGGGAGTGACTGCCGGTACACAAGATGCCAAGAGGCATCCTGTCATCCGGATCATCGGTAGGGTAAGGATGAGCTGTGTAGCTCGAGGAAGGGCAGACCTAACTGCTTTGGTAGCATTTTTGGTCTGCCCGGAGCTAGGGGGACTACGGGTACTGGACGGTTGTTTGTCCGGTACCCGCAGGGTCTTGGGTGGGTGGTTGGGTATCGTCATGTCTCTTCCGTGGGGGTGGATCGTCGGTTGGTGGTATGCTTCTCATACTCACCCGTTATCCAGGAGCTGCACCTTCGGCCGCTTGTGCCTCGGAGCATCTGCTGGGTCATAGTCAGTTGCCTCCCTGACTAGTGGGTTCCCATGCTCCTCGGCAAGGGCGTACATCTTTCTGGCTCTCTGCTTGATGATCTCAGTGACCGGGGTGTATTCCAGGTCCCTGTAGATGTCCTCGTTGCGGATGAACCAGGGTGCGTCGACGGCCGATCTGAGGGCGACGTTCTCCACTCTCTGGATCTGGTGGAGGTAGCTCTTTGCTTGGTAGCCCCAAGCTACCGAAGCGTACGTCAGCTGAGGCCGGATGAGGGACCTGATAAGCGTGAGCTTATTCCTCAGGTTGAGTCTGCTCTGTCTACCCGTCATCGGGTAGATTAGGGCTCTCGTCCTCCTGGCCTTCTTGACGATGGCCTCCGTGTTCAGTCTCCATGTTAGGCCTTTGTCCATGACCACGCCAAGGTAGTTGGCGGAGTCGTGCCATTGGATGTCCTCTCCAAACATGGAAACGTGACCTGTGGGGTTTTGTTTTCTTACCTTCTTGAAGAGTACCGCCTTGCTCTTCTCGGCGTTGACGGCTACCTTCCATCTGTTGCACCAGTCCTCTAGGAGGGTGGCCGCCTCCTGGAGGTTTCTGGTGGCTAGTCTGGCACTCCAGGATCTGGCAGTCAGGGCTGTGTCGTCGGCGTAGAGGGCCATGGAGGTCCTCTCCGTCCGGGGTAGATCGGATGTGAAGATGGAGAACAAGTGGGGGGACAGCACGGAGCCTTGGGGGACTCCTGCCTCCATTGTTCTGTACGTGGACACCTTGTCCACGATCTTCACCCTCATCTGTCTCCTGTGGAGGTACGATCTCACTAGCTTGACGAGTGCAATGGGGTAACCCATACTCATCATTTTGGCTAGGAGACCGTCGTGCCAGACCCTGTCGAAGGCTTTGGCAACGTCCAGGAACAGCGCTGCCGTGACCTGTCTTTGGTTGAACCCCTTCGTGACCTCCTCGGTGAGGCGGAGCACTTGGAGTTCTGTGGAGTGCCCTGTCCTGAAGGCGAACTGCTCGTCTGGGAGGACTTCCAGCTCTTCTGTCTTCTCGGCTATCCTCTTGAGTATGACTCGTTCGGCTACCTTACTCATCGCTGGGAGTAGACTGATGGGCCTGTAAGAGGAAGGAAACGTTAGGTTCTTACCTGGCTTTGGGATGACTATGACGTCGGCCTTTTTCCACCTGGATGGGAAGTGTCTCAACCTCAACATTGCATTGATGATGTTGACCATCGCCGCTACTCCTTTCCGGGGCAGCTTCTTGAGGGCGATGTTCCCAATGCCATCACATCCTGGAGCTTTCCTGGGTTTTAGACTCCTTAGGATCTCCTTGACCTCCTCGGGGGTGGTCGGGGGGATGTGGTCCTCATCTGGCAGACGGTTCATCCTACGTACCCTGCGTCTCACATCGTCCTCCCAGTCCTCGTCCTCATCATCGAGTTGGTTTTCCCTACACTGCAGTTCCAAGCTGTCGGCAAATGCCTCGGCTTTTTCCTGGCGAGTGTAGACAACACCATTCTCTCCGTGGATCGGGGGCATGGGAGTCCGGCGGTTCCGCAGGGCCCGTTGGGTGGTCCAGATGCTCCTGTCCTGTGTGTCCAGGGATTCCAGGTGGCGTTGCCACCCTTCTTGTCGGTGTTCCTGAAGGGCGGCCTTGACTCTCCGGCTCAGGGTGTTGTAATGTCTCCTGTCCTCCGGGAGTCGGGTTCTCTGGGCTCGTCTCTTGGCACTTCGTCTATCCCTTATCAGCTGCCTGGTTTCCTCTGGGAGGTTTGCCAGGGGAGCTGGTGCTCGCCTCGTTTCCGTCTCGGTGGTACTTACCCTTAGTGCCGCCTGGATCTGGTCCTCCAGGGAGGCGATGGCCCTCTCTACGTCTGCCTCGGTCTCGAGTCTGGGAATGTGTGCGATGTTCCTCTGCAGTTCTGCACGGAACACTTCCCAGTCCGTCCTCCTTTTGACGAAAGTTGTCGTGTTCTCACCGTCCTTTTCTCCTAGTTCTAGGAGAATAGGGTTGTGCTCGGTGGAACCTTCCATCATGGCGGTGATTTCGGCTTCGAGGGTCATCTCCTTCAGCATCGCAATGTCCAGCACATCCGGCCTGGTTACACCATTGTCATGGGTCGGTGCCTCCGGCCCAAGGACCAGCAGGTTGCCATCCTGTCGTCCCAGAAATCGCAGTAGCTCTCGTCCTCGAGTGTTTGTGATCCTACTGTGCCATTCCGGGGACTTGGCGTTGAAGTCGCCGATAGCAACCGTCTGGGTCCCTGGGGGGAGGACCGAGTCCAGGTCTGCGTCTCGCAGCATGTTGTGGGGTGGCTGGTAGCAGGAGACCACTCTGATGTCGCCATTTCGTGCCGTGGGCACTACTACGGCTGTGGCCTCCAGGTTCTCCATCTCCGGGAGCAGGATCGGATGGTGTGCGATGCTCGTCTTAACTAGCAGGGCTACTCCTCTCATTACCCTTCTGTGGGGCCTCGTCCAGTCCTTCCTGTATACGTGGTAGCCTGGGAAGTTGACAGCCTGGTCTGGTCGCAGCTTCGTTTCCTGCAGTGCCATGATGTCTATGTCGCCCCTGGCTAGGAGCTCCTCCACCTCGAGTTTGCGTCCTAGCAGTCCATTGACATTCCATGAGGCGATCTGCAGGAAGCCTGGTTTCACCTGAAACATCATTAAACGTTAGTGAAGGCTGGCATTTGTGCAAAAAATGTGCTCATTGCTGAGCACATTTGTTGCATCTGTGCGAGCACCGCTGCGAAGTTCTGGACTTCGGCGGGTGCCCGCTGTTTCTTGACGGGGGTGGTGGTCTGCCCCGTCGTGCCCTGTGTAATCCTAGCGTAGCTGACGCCGCTGGTGGTTGGCGTCTTGGCTGCTGGCCTCTGTGGTGCCTTGGGTGTCTGCTTCTGGGAGGGTCCAGCTGTCTTCTTGGGGTACTTTGGGCACCCCCTGTAACTCGCTGGATGTGCCCCCTGGCAGTTGGCACACTTGGCTGGGACGTCTCTAGATTTTTTGCACTTTCCCGAGTGGTGTGGGTCGCCGCATTTCACACACTTGGCCTGGGCTGTGCACCTGCCTTGTGCGTGACCAAACCTCTGGCAGCGGTGACACTGCGTGATTGCTAGGGCTGCTCTCTGTCTCTCCGTTCGGACAACCAGGGAACAGCACCTGTTCACGTTGAGGATCTTCTCCTCGTTGAGGGGAACCTGGACCAGGACCAGGGGGATCTCCTTTTTCGTCCTCCGGGATGTCATCCGGTGGACAGAGGTGGGGGAGTAGCCTTGTTCCTGGAGGTCCTCCTTTACGTCCTCACAGCTTACGCCGCTGGGGATGCCTCTGATGACCACTCTCAGAAGCCTCTCTTCCGGCAGCGCGTAGGTGTGATATTCGCGCTTTTCCTGCGCGAACATCCTGGTCATTTGGCGGTAGTCGTCCGCCGTCTGGGGGGTGATGGCGATCCCTTCGCCTACCACCTTGGCCTTGGTATATTGGATCCTGGCGTCCTTGAGCCTGCGGCTCACCTCTGTCCAGGAATCCTGTTTCCTCAGTATCACCGGGGGGATTTTGGGGGGCTTCTCTGAGGCCTCGGCTTCCTTTTCGGGGTTGGCATGGCTGGTGGACGGGGCCGCCTGGTTGCTGGGCCCTTCGGAGGCCTGGGTCGGGGGGGTCTGGGACGTCTTTTTTGCCCTAGTTTTTGCTACTAGGGTGAAGTCTCCGTCCTCTATGTCCGTTTCGGCCTTCCTTTTTGGGGCCTCTTTCTGCGTGGGTTGCACTGAGGCTTGGGCCTGGGGCTGGGCCTGGTTTTGGGCCAGGGGCTGCACCTGGGGGACCTGGGTGGTTTGGAGGGCCTGTAGGGCTTTCATCAGTTCCAAGTGTTGGGCTTGGCTCTGTTCCCTTACTAGGACCAGCTCAGCTTTTACCTCTAAAAGCTCCCGTCTTAGCCTGTTATTTTCGTCCATTAGGAACCGCTCCTTCCTAGTGGGTGCCCTCTCAGGGGAGGCCTCTCTGGACGATGCCTCTGCGGATGAGGCGGACGAATTTTCGTCCATGTCCATTTGGTCCATACTGCCCTCCACAGTATGCGTCTGGCTATCTGAAAAAGAAAGTGTATTAATTCCTGGAAATAAATTATTATTAGTCCTGAAAGAAAAAGTTTTGTTAGTTGAAATGGTTGGGAAGGGGAAAAAAAAGGCAAAACAAAGTGTCCCCAGGCGGGGGACTTTATTTATCTTTTTTCTATTAGCGTCCTAAAAAGGACATCTAATAGTTCTCCTCTTCTCAAACTTCTTGTCTCCTCTCTCTACTCTCACTGTGGGGCTGCCACTTCACTGTTCGCCTGGCTCCGAAGCGTCGACACAACACTACACTACTGCACTACTGTACTGCACTGCACCATTGATGTTCTCTCTTCGGCTGCTGGTTGAACTGTGCATACCTACATTGAGGTGCCATAAGGATTCAGTTTAGACGCTACACACCGACAGTGCCCCATTGATTATTTCTGGTCTAATCCAAATTAAACTCGTCTGAATATTTTTTGCAATTATGAGAACCTCACCGGAAAAATACTTTAAGAGTATTGCGCCACTGATCATTACGTGTTCAATTTTGATTAAATTTGTTTGAATATTTTTAGTAATAATGAAAAACACACTTGAAGGTTCACACAGGAAATCTGTATAATCACACTTTAATAGCGATGCATTACTGATTTTTCGGGTTATTATTATCACCATTTTTATCATGCCTAATTCTCTTGATTGGCTGAAAGAAATTCGGTTTTGGCTGTTAATTATTATTTGTATTATTGACCTACGCCTCTGGTTTACTCAATACTATTTAGAATATTAGGTTTTGAGTTAATAAATTAGATTAATAGAGATTAAGTTGATAAAGTTATTAAAGTAATTAAATTTAATAAAATGAAATAAATTAGTTTATAGCTTAGCTTTCTGTGGCTTCGGCGTGGTGATTGTTATTTTTTTTATTTCCTCTTCTTTTTGGGCTTAGTACATTAAAAAACTTTCCACTGCACACACAAATTTATTATTTATTTATTTATACTTTTACGTTTAATATGTCTGTCTTGCTTTGCTTTATAAACACGTGTTGTTCACTTTTGACACTGAATATTTATTGCTTTCTTAACGCAATAAAAGCACTTGAAAGGGTCTTTTAGGTACCTATATAGATAGGTCTATTTAAGTCGACCGTCAACTAATGCACAGCTTTACAGTTAATTTTTTGGTACTATTTAAAATACACTAATAGTAATTTTCAATTTATTAATTGTATATGAACTTTTTTTTCCTATTATGACATGTCACGTTAAGCAAAATTTCTTGGCTCACCGGTGGCTTAAATTTGATTAAGTTTACCGTGGTTTTAACTGATTTTTAGCATTTATTTCGGGAGCGTCTTACGATGCGTCTATACACGCCGTTTGTCAACTTTCGAATCTCTAGTGTCATAAAAAGAATGGAGTCACAAAAATGTCAGTAATATCATCAATCTGGAACTCAATCTCCATGATATTTCGTGTATTAGAAAAGTTTTCTAATAACATTTTTGCCAAAATAGTGCTTTTTTAATACGTTGATTAAAAAAAAAACAATTTTCTTTTCACTTGCGTCAACATGCCGGAGATACCAAAGGAAATTATCGCAAGAAAACTGAAGGAAAGACGGGCAAAAAAGTACAACCCTTAGCTGAGGAAATTTGTCCTGACGTTACAGTTTTATTCTGCACGGGCATATAGTTACGTACGAAAATGTTGGTCAAATTTATTACCGCATTCATTGACAATAAAAAATTGATATAGTGTTGTCAATGGGATTTACGAGGGAAGCGTTTGACTCCATCGCTCTAAAAAATAAGCAGTCGTCAGGTAAATGTAACATTGTAATCGAAGAAACGTCTATAAAGGAATCACTAAGCTATAACAAAAATAGATTTTATGGAGGTATTGATTTAGGGACATTATGTTGATCACGATCATGATATGGTGTTGGCAGCTACATCAGCATTGGTTTTTATGGCAGTAACACTGTTCAGTGGTAACTGAGTATTTTTGGTAAAAGGTCTAAGTGGAAGAGAAAGGGCAAATTTGTTTACAAAATATTTGGAGAGCAAATTATGATTTTCCTTCAGAAAAATTTTAACCTTCGTTTGAACCCCTTTACAGGAATCAATTTACACTTTTTGGGAACCCCCATATGTTGAAACTAGTAAGAAACACCTTAGGTTAGGTGATAAGAAAATTTTGCTAGGCAAAAATGGTCAACAGATAAATTGGGGTTACATTAAATCGCTCTACGACTTAGAGACAGTGGAAGGTTTGCATGCCGTCAGCCCTGTAGCTAGGGGGGGGGGGGGGGCAGGACGGGCGGCGCCCGTCCTGGAATAAGTTTCGCCCGACCTACGGTGATCGTAATGGGGGCAATTTTAACTGTCTTTTTAATATTTTGAAAGATATTGGGTAAAAATTTTTTAATTTTTTCGGATTAAAAAGTTTTTTTTGGATTTTTCTAATTAAAAAATTTTTTGGACAAAAAAAAATTTTTTTTGGATTTCTCCCCGCTCATAAAAAAACTTTTCGGATTTTTTACGGGCCCGCCCTGAAATCACTTTCTAGCTACAGGCCTGGTGCCGGTACAAAGTAAACAAATAAACATGTATATTTTATAAACAATAAAATGAATGTAAAGTTTTCTACCCAAACATTGAGTGAAAATGTTTATAATGCTTTTCTCTTTCTTATTAAAACTAAACTACTTGGATGCAAAGATAGCATGCCAACTGTATCGTTTTACTTTCAATTTAACAACATATTTGATTTGTTAAACTATAGTTAACTAAAAAATATGGCAAATGTAGTAATTATAATGTTCCTATTTCTAATGAAACAATAGATTTTTTACAACAAAATACTTTGGATATGGAACAATATATAGTAGACTTGAAAAACGGTTTTGGAACATCAATATTACAAAAACAAGGTTCACAGGTTTTAAAGGATTTTTAATTTGCCTTAGAAATATATTTTCTTTATTTCATATTTTACATGAGCTGGGACAAGAATATCTGTTAGCTTTTAAAATGTCACAGGATTTTTTAGAAACTTTCTTTAGCGCAGTGAGAAGTAGGGGAGGGTTTAACAATAACCCCACTACTAAACAATTTGAACCAACGTACAAGCGTCTTCTGGTTCGCCATGAAATAAGTACGTCAAATGCAAATTGTGCAGACGATGATATTCCCATTCTGCAAGTTTCGTCCGCAAGATCAAAACTTGTCGAAGCTGCTGGGGATGATAATTTACAAGCCATTTTATTTGACCACGATTATTGGAATACATTGTAGATATTAACACCGTTTGCAGAAAATGTTGTAATATATATATTCGGATTCATTGTAAAAAAAATAGTAAATAGAAATCATTGTGAAACTTGCATAGAGCAACTTTTTGCTGAAAATGATCAAAAAGTACTAGTCCAAGAGGTAGCTCCCATTTGATATAACCAGAAAGATCTAATACAGTTACGTATACTACTCAAGTCTGGAGATAGTATGAAATAAAAATCTGGCGGTCTGGCAGCCCAAAGCGACCGGACGTTAAACAGGCGGCGTTCCTAATTTCGAAAAAATTTGCTTCAATTTAACCGGGAAGATCTATTTTTGTTTCAGAGTTTACTTGTTAGATTACTACCTCCTGAATAAATTCGAGCTGGTCTGCCATTCGAAATCGATCGCAAAATCGCCGCCAGACCAATCCAAAGTTAAACAAAATTGAAGTCAATTTAACCGAAAATCTAATGTTTATTTCTGAACCAAATTACAGCTCACTGAATGGCTTTCATGAATTGTTAAGTATGGCAATCAGAAACAGCCGGTTACTGGGTGCCAGATCAAATTTCTTGCAACGCTGCATTTCATTGAACGACGAATAACGTACGATTCTCTGGCTATGTACAAAACAATGTAGGGGAGGGCGGGTTGTAGAAAAATGTAATATTGTTTGTCACTTACCCAAACCTACGCAATCTGGTTGAACAACCCGAACTCAAAATATGTTCTCATTTAACATAAATGTATCAAACTGTATCTGATTTTTTTAGAACCAAGACTGTCTATGTCAATGACAAAACACATGCTACCAATTCACCAGATTAAATAATACGATCATCAGAGCTATTTCCGATAACTATTCTTGCAATCACGAAGAATCGGACACGAGAATATTGTATGTAATATCTAAATTCCAGTCTCCAAATAATATTGTAGTGCGATGCAATGACACCGATGTACTTGTTATTTTATTGGGTATTTTTCATAAAATTAATGCTGAATCCAAAATTTTGATGGAGGTTGGATTTTATAAGAACTCACTTCGTTATTTAGACGTAGGGAAATTGTTCGTCGAACTCGGCCCTGATGTATGTTTTGCCTTGCTTGGTCTGCATGCCTTCACAGGATGTGACACAACATCTTTCTTCTATAAAAAGGGTAAAGTTACTCCTTTTAAACAAATGGAAAAGAGCTCCGAATTTCAAAAATATTTTCAAACATTCTACCAAGATCCGGAACCAGATTCTGTTCTCATAACTACTGCGAAAAAATTTGTTTGCTTCATGTACAATCTCCCTAGGTGTCCAGCAGTTAATGAGGCAAGGTACAGAAAATTTGAGATGGCTTACAAGCCCAGAAAAATGAATGAGCCTCTTATTAAGAGCTTCGCCACATTTGATTCCCTATCAATTCCCCCGTGCCAATCATCACTGCTGCTGCATGTGAAAAGAAGTATATTTCAAACATATATATGGATGAGCGCCGAAAAACAGGACCCGATGCAGCCATTAAATCCCGAAGACTATGGCTGGAAGATAGGTCCTTCTGGGATATACGAACGTGTGTTGTTTGATGGAGACGTTGCTCCACCTGTTGTTATCGATGCAATTGCGGAGGCTTCAGGTATGTTGAATACAATATAGTAATAATTACCTAATTTTTAACTCTTTTTAGACGACGAAGATACCGATTCTAATGTCCCTTCGGAAGATGACGGGGACGAAGACGATGAATAACGAAAATACTCGTGACGTGGTAGAGAAAATATTACAAAAATAATTGGATTTTATAGCATCACTGACAAATCTATGAGTGTGAAATTCAAGCTATCTTTTAATTAAATGTGAAAACTAATGTTGACGAAAAACTTATAATTCTTTTCATATAATAAAATTACATTTCCATCAATTTTTATACTCTTCGCAAAAATGAAGAGTATATTGCATTTGATCGGCACATTTCTAAAACCGGAAATATCGCTCGTAGAGAAAAAAATTTTCATATCATTGTGTTAGTGAACGAATTCTGAACAACTTTCAAAATGTCCGTCTGTCTGTCCGTCCATCACGTTTCTTGTAACCACGATAACTTAAGAAAGAAAAGTCCGATTGTATTGAAATTTGGAAAGTAAGTTAGCGTTAGCTAGGGGAGAAACCCTATTGTTTTTGAAAAAAATCAATCAATAAATAAAAAAGTTATTAATCATTTAAATAAAAAATTTTTTTTTTACAAAATTACTGTCATTTGTACTTAAATAGAAATCTTTCGAAATGTTATTCTCTATAATTTTTTTTTGTTTTTACATTTTACCAATATATATATTTCATAATAATGTATCTAATCCGTTGAAATATAATTCTTGAATGACATTTATTCAAGTTTTCTGGTAAGATGAGATAGCCCAATGGCTAAAGCATTTGCCTTGCAATCCAAAGGTCTCGTGTTCGATTCCTCACATGGTGAATTTTTTTTATATATTTTTTTTCCACAACAAAGTTGGTATCACAAAATTTAGAATGTCCAAAAACTAACATTATTTACAAGAAAAATGCGAAGAGTATCCTATAGAATGTGTAACAATTATATAAAAAGCTTAGTAAATCGGCGAAGAGTATAATGCTTCCTCTAGTTTAATATACCATCAACCGAAAAATAATGTAGCTCACTCGTAATCGACGATTAACAAGCTTTGCTACCTTACAAAAACCGATCTGACATCTTGGATCCGGTTGTTTTTACTGCCAGACCGAGCAATTCGTAAAAGCCACGCACTGACCTGTAATTTGGTTGAAAAATTAAAACTAGATACTTTCGGTTAAATTGACATCAATTTTTTTAAAGTGTAAGTTGATCTGGCCGCCATTTTACGACCGATTTCGAATGGCAGACCAGTTAAAATTAATTTAGGAGGTAGTAATCTAACAAGTAAACTCTAAAACAAAAATAGATCTTCCCGGTTAAATTGCAGTATTTTTTTCGAAATCCCATTTTAATATCCGACCGTTTTGGAGTGCCAGACCGTCGAATTTCCATTTGCGGACAATACTCGAAACTGTAATATTAAACAGAATTAGATCTCTCTGGTTAGATCAGATCGGAGCCAGCTCTCAGTCTATACCTATCCTTTAAGATTGAAAAATGGAGCAATGTTTTTTTATCCCTGAAAAGATATCTGCAATATTTGTCTTCGTGCAGAATAAGTGTTTCGGGGATATTACACGGACTTATTTAAAACTAAAAACATTTCCCAACTTCTCGTTAATAAAATTCATCGGGAACTGTCTTCGTCAGTATTTAGCTCAGTTAAATTTACTGAGTATTAAGTTATAATCTTACATTTGGTTTGTGTGCTGGACAACCACAGAACCCAATTAATTCAGATGATTATTAAGACATTTGTTACCATCAGGTTATTTCATGAGGGTAAGGTCCGGTCCCAAAAGGACAATAATATTCGCCGGAAATATACCAAATTAATCCTTTTTAAAAATCAATAGGTAACACTTATAGACAAGGCGAAAACTTCGCATTCGTATGAAAAAAATTTCCCTTCCGATTTTTTTGCATATTCACGTTCGGGACATGCCCCTGAATAAGGATCATGATTTTGCCGGGCGAAAATCTGGTCCCAATTTTTTTAAAACTAACTTTTCTTTATATAAATTGCAAAAATTCCTTTTTTTGGCCCGAATGAATTTTTTTTAGTTTTTTTTTGTCATTCGAAACAAAAAATGTCATTTTTTCGTAAAATTGACCGTTTCCGACTTATAAATAATTTAATGTTTGAAAAAACTCAAAAACGGCCATTAACAAAATTCTGAAGAGTTAAGTGCTGATTATTTTATTCTAAAGCTTAAATTTTTAATTGCTAAATAGACGTTTTTGCGTTTTTTCGAACATTAAATTGTTCATAAGTCGGAAACGGTCAACTTTACGAAAAAATGACAAGAGACCTTTTTTGTTCAGAATGACCAAAAAAACCTAAAAAAATTCGGGCCAAGAACAGGAATTTTTGCAATTTATATAAAAAAAAGTTAGTTTATTCATACGAATGCGAGGTTTTCGCCTTGTCTATTAGGTAACACTGTTTATATAACTGAAGTATCGAACATTCACTTAAACGACCTTCAAATGAAAAAGAAAAAGTAATAAAATACACACATCAGCTTAAGCGTAAAAAACTTTATTGCCACATTTGCAGGCAATACTCTTTAATAATTTTCCTTTTACATATGAAATTCGTTCAAATGAATGTTCGAAACTTCAGGTACATGTTTGTTTTTACTTTCCTAAACTTTGTATTAGTTTGTACATGTACGTATGTTTTGAGTTTATTAACTACCAATACCAATACCAGTACCAATAACTGCATAATAAAATGTTATTTTTACAATTAATTTACAATTTATTATTTATTTGCTTTCATCATGATTAGAAAATATTATTAGGTATTACGGAAATCACAACTTACACACTTTTTTGTTTAAGAAATATGAAATTACCTACTTTCTGTATATTCTATATTACATTTGATTAAGGTAACAAACAATATACAGAAAGTAGATAAGTTCATATTAAATAAAAAGTGTGAATGGCTGAATTTAAATAAATGATTTACTTAAGTATTTTCAATATATTTTCTTACTTTACAATGCTAGGAATTCTATCATGTAGTTAAAAACTTCGCGTATTGGCTGGAAAAGTAGTTGTTTTGATTAGTTCTCCAATAATGAGTGTTTTAAAGTATTTACCTAACTAGTATCATGGGGCTAGCGTAGAAGCGGCTTGACTGTGATTGTGTTTCGATACTCCATGAAGCAACGTTTAGTGCAGTTAATACTTGGATGTGTGAAATCCATCTTGAGAAATACAGCTATCTCGTCCCACCTTCTAGCGGCTTGTACATCAGCGTATACGCGGTAGCTATGTAATTTCAAGACGAGGATTACGTAGTGGATACACAATGTTAGTCAAGTAAAAGATCCCTACTCTTCTTACGAGAAGGGGTTCGATAAAATTTCCAGGTTGGGAGTAGCTCGTCTCCTGGCATCGGTGATAGGCCCTGGTAGCGGAAATAGACCGACGTTAAATAAAAAGATAAAAAAAACCTAACTAGTATATTACCGTGTCCAGATTGAGGCACCAATATACAGAAAGTAGGCGATTTCATATTAAATAAAAAAGTGTAAGTGGAGATTTGCTTAATATCTAAATAATATTTTCTAATAAAATGTTATGTTTCAACCAAGTTTTTATAATTTATTGAGAATCCCCACTAAAATGATAAAAAAACAGTTAATTGCAATTAGTAATAAATGTCTTAGTTTTTCCATAGCTTCTCCCTATTGCATTTTTTAAATGCTTATTCAAAATCTGATTTTTGACGGTTTTTTGTTTTGCACTGTTGTCCGTGAGAGCGTGCGTTCGTATTGTGTGGTCAAAGCGTGCGCGTTGGATTCCAAATATCCAGCAGAGACAGTAAACTATCTCCTTCGCAAGCCTCAGTTCCTTACACGGTGGCTTATAGCCGGCTACCAGTAATACCGGGTGCCACAAGCTAGTGGCTCCCCCCTATATTTCCTTTATTTTTTAACTTATCCATTTGAAATTTGGGCTGCATAAACTACCTGTAAAAATGGAAATGGATTTTTGGACATAAAAACGGTATGAGACCATTTCCGGTTTACCCGGAAATGACCGCAACTTTCGATTTTTAAATGTATATTTTTACATATTTGGATTCAAGACAATATTCTGAGTATACCGTGAGATTTTCAAGAATTTTTGAGTCGATGTTCAGTTTTTTTAAACATTTTAAGACATTTGTCTAGAGTGCTTTGGAACACCAAAATTTGTTCTACGGTAGGTAAAATCCAAAGGAAAAATATAATTTTTCGTTTAATATCATTATTAACTATTTGCGAAGCCTCCAAAATTGCACAAATCACTTTTTTATCGAAAACTTTTTTTTCCAAATGGGGGTGGTGGCTCATAGTATTCAATAAATTATATATTTTTTTCTGAATTCATCGATATCCATTTCAAATCTAATGCTATTTGTTTTTCTATTTTATTAAGTTTATTTAAAACTGAAAAAATCACTTTCAAAATAATTTTTATTGATCCTTGTAACGTGCATTTTTCTTGAAATCAACTATAAGCACGTAGTATGCACGTTTGGTGATTCCGACTATAAATACGCGGGATTTGTTTACCTCCTACTGTGATGGAAAGAGAGCCCGTGGCCATATAAGGTATTGCGGAGGCATGAAGAAATCTGACTTTTAACACTGACGCTGCATATAAATATAAAATGTATGGAGAACCATATTGTAGGGTGACCATACGTCCGGAATTTCGCTGGATTGTCCGGAATTTTGGAGTACTGTCCAGCATTTACAAGTGTCCAGCGAAAGTCCAGCATTCTGACCATATGTCCGGAATTTCGCTGGAAAGTATTATAAGTGTCCAGCATAAGTTCAGCATTTAGGTTATAGTGAAGTTACAGTATTACATTTTGTTTGGAAAATTTTTTTTTTTGGAAACTTGCTTTTCGTTCATCAAAAATTTTGTGGGACGAAAAAATTTTTTTTCAGATTTCTCCCCCCCGCTCATCAAAATTTTTTTTATTATTTCCAGCCCAAGTTGAAGGCCTAGATCCGCCCTTGGCAGAAGTGTCCAGCATTCACTTAACAAAAATCTGGTCACCCTACCATTTTGAATTTGGGACCAGTCGAGTAGGTCCCTGTTTCGGTCAAGATGGCTAGAATTTCCCTGTCAAAAAATCCTTATAAAAACTTATAAAAAAAAATGTATAAGTTTTTATAATTTTTGATGTGTGTATTTGAAATGTGTTTTAATTGTAAATTCTCATATGGTACCTACCAGTATTGAAGAGTTTTTATAGTATATGTAATTAAAAGTTTTTATAGGTTTTTATAGTGTTTTGAATGTAAATTCCCATATTCTATCTATTAGTATTGATGAGTTTTTATAGTACATGTAATTAAAAGTTTCTATAGGTTTTTATAGTGTCCTTAGAAATTCTATTAGTATTGATAGGTTTCTTCACAGATACTGGTTGTGTATTTGAAATATATTTTTAATTCCAAATCCCATAAACTTAGATAGGTAAGTAAATATTATTTACTTACTATTAATATTTCAAATATCAATAGTAATACATATAGTAGTAAACACTGCAAAAGTCCTTGTGTCCTCTAGCGGTCTAGCCTAAACGCAGTTAATAAGTTAGCAGTAAAAGAGACTGCTTTACTTTCAATTTAACAAGCCGACGCTAGTTTCTTAAGTCACATTAGATCAGATACGAATTAGCGACATGTATAACGGCTCCCTCTACTGGAGGCTGCAGTAGGTAACACTAAACTTTCATAAGTTTTAATTATGTGTGTGTGTGTTTTAAATGTACATTCCTCGTATGAAACCTATTAGTATACGTAAGTTTTTATAGTATTTGAAATAAAAAGTTTTTTTATAAGTTCTAAATGTGGTCTGATGTGCGGCTATTTGAAATGTGTTTTTAATGTAAATTCCTTGCCTGAGGTCTATCAGCATTTGCATATATTAATAGGAAATGCAAGCTTTTATAATATTTGTTGCGTACAATGGGTTTTTAATGTAAATTCCCTATATGGAGTCTATCAGTAGTTATACGTTTTCACGGTAATTGAAATATGAAGTGTTATAGATATTTCATATATATTTGAAAAGTATTTTTAATGAAAATTCTCCATACGAGGCCTATCAGTATTTGTAAGTTCTTATATGGTGTTTGAAATACGAGATTTTATAGGTTCAGATGTGTCTAAGGTTTTGAAGTATTTGAAGTGTGTTTTGAATGTAAATGGATTTTAATGTAAATTATATGGAATCTATTGTATTAGTAAGTTTAGTTTAGTAAGTATTGTAACTTTTTTAGGTTGACTACTATTGAAATCCCATGAAAACTTTTCAAATTAATAGTTGTAAATAATACTTTTCAATGGCTGCACTGAGAAATCCTTATTAAATTCTTATATAAAACTAAACTAATAATAACCCTTCAAATCTTATAAAAACCATATAATAATTCTTTCTTATTAAATGTTATAAAATTCATCCCTGGTTTCCTGATGAAACATTATTAGTTTTACCACTATTGGAACCCCATGAACACTTATCAAATTAATACTTTTTAATAGATGTCCCTATAAATCCTTATTAACTTTTTATATAAACTAAACTGATATGGACCTATGAAGACTTATAAAAATAAGTGCAAATATATCCTTATAAAAATGTATAAAATGCCTACTAGGAACTCCTTGGTATATCTTTTCAATTTCATTACTCTTCAGATTCCAAAAAAAAAACTCATAAAAGTATTCGCTAATACCCTATTCACACTTTTTAACATGCATCCTTACACGTTTCCATTAAATTCTTATACAATATTTATATATCCTTATAAAATGTATACTAGGAACTCCTTAGAATATCTTTTCAATATCATTACTCTTCAGATCCCAAAAAAGTCACAAAATTATTCGATGTAACGTGGCGCTGAGCTAATGATTTATTAATAAATCAAAGCCAATGTGCGAGTACTACTACTACTATTCGATGTAATTCCTTATTAATACTTTTTAATACATATCCTCATAAATCCTCATTAAATTATTATATAAACTAAAACTGATAACCCCTCAGATCTTACAAAAATCATATACCAATTTTTTCTTATAAAATACAGAACTCGTATTTGCTTTTACTAATGAAACCTTTTCAGTTTCAACACTATTAGGCCCCCATACACGGAAGGGAATTTTAAAAGATTTGTCCCGCCACGGACTAAATCAGTTGTCGATGTCTCGATTGATGTTTACGTTAGTGACTTGCGAAGGATATGATCAGTAAAATATCCAATGCGTGACAGGACAGATCGCTGCAGGTTCAATCCTGTCGGTACACATACACGGAGATATCAATTCCGTTCGAAAGATGTCAGTGAAACATGGAATGGACAAAAGAATTGTTAACCGATGTTATAGACTTATATAGGGAAGAAACATGTTTGTGGAAAATTAAAGTCAGTTCGTACGTAAATAAAAATTTGAAAAGAGAAGCTTCTGATGATTTGGTTATTTTTTTGAAAAATAAGAATTTTACCGTCACTGTTAAGGAGGTAAAAAAGAAAATTTAATACTCGGATTCGAAATATTTTTCTCCTATTCTCTTTGCCTAAAACGTCACAAACAATAGTTTCAAAAATAAATGTTGATTCCTATAATTTTAACTCAAAATAAAAATACCTTAACCTGCTTACTTAACAACTCATCAAAAACTTGACCTGACATTCGTAAATAATTTTTTAAATCATCCCGCTCATTCGCTTTTAGCTCTCGGATTAAACGCATATGTCCATATTTTTTTTCTTCTGGATCCAAGTTTTTCATCCACTTTGTTCAAATTTTCTTCTTTTCATTTTCACAAATTTGCCAGATACATAGACCCATAAGTGCAATTTTTCTTCTTTTTCGAACTCTATTCATCTTTACTAACACAACAAATCCCTTCTGGATTTTAAGTACGCCTAAAATATCTGAACGCTCGTCCAGTCCCCTAGGAGACCTCGGAATTTAAAGGGGATTCTCCATTAATTGAACTGTGAATATTTTTCGGGTTTACACCATTCCTTTCGTTAATTCTGCTGAACTGTAATAACCAATTTGTACAAAAATATTTTTTTATCCTCCCCCAAATATATGCTACTGCAGTGATGGGTTCATTAAAAGTTATTTATTTGTTTATAGGTTTTTCTCTGTAATTGCTTTTTTTTTAATTATTAAAACGAAAAAGCGATTTTATTGGGAAAAAGAGTAATAATTAGTAAACATAATAAAGTTTAATTAACTTAATTTGAATATCTGCGGAAAGACTGGTTAATTTTTTTTTTTTTATTACAGGTAGGTATTACTTTTCCGAGAGCAAAGTTTTCGAGGCGATAAAGTATCGCACAAATGGTACACTTCTGAAATCGCTTGCATTTATCTTCTGGTACTAGCAAAAAAAAATATTTTAGTGCGATTTCATTGAGTTCGATGGTAACAGTATTTGTGAATATTTCAAAACCTCCCAATTTGCTTACAAGATTATAAAAAAGTATATTGAAATTTCGAAGAAGGTATTTTTTGACTTACACAGCAAGAACGGTAATAATTATAACGAAAATGCACTTTTTATAAAGCATCGAATGTTGTACAAAAAAGTCCCTGAGAGCATATTTTTAACCATTATAGCTCACATGCCAAAGGCGCCCGCGCGCAAACCTCAAAGTAACTGTTTTTCGCGCTGTTCTCCAAGCAGCCCGTTAAAGCAGTTAAATAGTATTTGTCCAATGAGAATTTGTGGTCGATTTTTTTATTTATGAATTTTTGATCGCTCTACACGATGGCGTCCTTCATTTTTCTTAAATATGCATTTTTTAATGCAAAAACATTAAAAAAACCGTTCAGTTGGACTTTTCCACCCCTTGTAGGAAGTAATCGATTGATTTTAAAAAATGCTCTTTTAATGTGTCAGCGGAAATCGATTTAAAAAATAATATTTAAAAATTGTTATAAACAGTTTATAAAAAATGCATTCTAGTAGTCGATGAGGCTTAAAGATATAAAATCAAGCTCAATTTTCTTTCTTAAAAAAATGTATTTATTGTTGACATATCATTATTTTGTTTTTATTTATCGCATATAAACAATTAATATTAGGACCGAGAAGTGTAATTTTTCATTTTCATCGATTTTTATATAACTGGAACTTGCCGCATATTTTTATTAATTAGTGTTTTTTTCTGTACAATTGTACATAGATTTCAATAACACAAAGAATGTTTAACTATTTTTTTATTTTATTTCAACATTTTTTTAATACTTGTAACTCCATTATTAATATTATGCATCGTATAAAAAAACAGTTTTAAACAGAAGTTACTCATTATGTTTTGTGTAATTTAAATTTGACTATTAGCATCGCCGTTTTCTTTTTTTTTTTTTAACTATTTAACGTCGGCCTATTTCCGCTACCAGGGCCTATCACCGACGCCAGGAGACGAGCTACCCCCACCTGGAAATTTTTCCGAACCTCTTCCCTTAAGAAGAGTAGGGATCTTTTACTTGCCTAATATTTAATAGACAAGGGACCACCTGCTTTACATCCCCTCCGAAGGATGGTATATCCACTACGTAATCCTCGTCTGAAATTACGTAACTTCCGCGTATACACTGATATACAAGCCGCTAGAAGGTGGGACGAGAACGCCGTTTTCTTAATTTTTTGTTTGTTAATTAAGTCGGCGCACGCCAGTGCCACTTGCAGAGTAGCGTAAAAAACAGTCATTTTTATGCTTACACGTGAGCACCTGTAGCTCGAAAACTATAGTAGATAGGAATATGCCGCGCGGACTTGTTTGTAGAAAGTTCCATGTTGTACAAAAAAAAGTGCGGTGTATTTTCGTATTTATTACCGTTCTCGCTACGCAAACGCTGAAAGATCAAAAACACCACCCTCGACATTTGCATATTCTTTTTTCTAATTATTTAAAAAAATTGGGAGGTCTTAACCGTACTCATAAATACTATTCCATGGAGCTGAACCGAATAGTAAAATAAAATATTTTTAATTTATCACATTTTTATAAATTTCAGAAATTCAAAATTGCACAAAAATCTCAAAAAAACCATTTTTTGAACCCCAAATGGGTGTTTTATTGTGGAGCGTTACATATTTTAATCGTTTACTCGTACTAAACAATACTAAACATGTCAACGCCGCGCTGACCGTCGGCCGCTTTTGTCTCGAGGACAAGGAACAATTGCAATTTCGAGCTAAACACCATTGTTACAGCGCACAACGTGGCGACTTAAAAGATGAAATGCGACAATAATTGGTAGTTAAAGGTTTCTCTTGGTTCTGAATTTTAAGTGAAACTAGTGAAAGAATTATTTATCTGAGATTTTTGTCTGTAAGTTTTTATTAATAAATTTGTCCTAACAGTAGTAACTTGTAAATGTTTTTTATCAGGGCGGCAAGCAACTGTTTGCTACAGGTGCTAAATGCCCTGACGCCGGCACTGTTTGCGCTGGTCTACAACCTGCGTCGAGAATTATAAATTTTAATAAATATATTATGTACCCTCGTTCGCTGGATATCAACGTCCAGTGTTTCTATTCGCGGTTCGCGAGTTTATGACTGCTTCTGCAAAATAATAATGGTGGCACCACAAGTCAACGAACAATATGTGAATAGGAACGTGCGGGAAGCGTGATGAGCGAGATGAATATATAGGAACCGTTTTGGCCGTATAGCTGCACATCTTATAGACTCTTCAATCAATGACCAAATGAAAGCTCATGAAATTCTCTACAACTTTCGTTTTATATATTTTTTTTCAAATTCGCAACCGTTTTCGAGCTACACGCTCCTGAAAAGTGAAAATTTTAAAAATTGTATTATAAAGATGATAAAAAAAGTAGGACCTCCGGTACTTGTAATTGGCACCAAGGTGTCTCCTACATGTTTCCACCTGAGCTTCTGCTGCACTTGGTGGTAGGTGCGCCGGGAATGCTGTTTAGCTGCACTCTCAGTTGGTGAAAGGGAGCTGATATCAGGCTTAATATTGCCACTGACCTGGAAGCGGTTCTGGTTGAGGAAGGTCTGTCTTGCTGGTGTCCCATACCATTTGAGGAAACAAATCTTCCCAACCACTTCAACCTCGCCTTCAACCTCGCCTTGCGTGGAGGTTGTAAAAGATCACTGTCGCTTCCTTGATGATTTCTGACTTAAGTACAATTTTGAGAAGCCCACCTTGCTTTTCCTTAAAGTTGAAGAGGTAAAAATCTGTTTTTCGAACATTTTCACTTTTCCGGAGCGTGTAACTCGAAAAGGGTTGCGAATTCGAAAAAAGTATATAAAATGAAAGTTGTAGAGAATTTCATGAGCTTTCATTTTATATAAGAAAACGACGCACCATTTTAGAGATATAAGCGAAAGAACCAAACGTGGAACTTTCTTTGTGCCCCCCCTCTGGCTCACCTCCTAGATGTCAGGACTTTCAGTATGTTCACTTCCTAAACACCCTGAACAACTTTCTAAAGTAATCGCTTAGGTCCTTGCTCACGCACTCTACACCACCCTTTGGGTCATTCGTTGACTGGATTAAGACTGAAAAAACAAGCTAATATAAAGTTGCTAATATCTCAAAAACCACTATAGCCACAAAACCCAAATTTTTACAGCTGATAGATAACGGACACCGTGTCATAATTTTTTTGCGGGGATGGAGGGGAAATTCATCATGGACACTCAGCGCCTTGGATCTATCACGCTGGGTAGTGCTGGACTCTAACCGAGTTAAAACCCCTCCGGAAAAGCGCCCCCCTCCCTGTCTTCAGTGTTTTCTCATATCCTGGTACCGTTCTCGTTTACCGTCAGAATATCAGGTCAATCTTAGTGTTAGGTGTTCGAAATGATCTGCCTCCGCAGAGATGTCCTCTCATTACTTCCCTACTTTGTTGAAACGAGAGGTTCAAGTTTGTTTCATCCACTTCCTTGATTTTCATAACTGATGTTATCATGCCCTCCAAGAGTTGCCAGTTTTTCTCTGATTCCAGCCTCCTCGACACCATGTCATTGGGTGTAACTGGGTCGCCCAGCCTATTTATGACTCATAGCCTTTCTTCTCTCCACCTGCTACACCGGAACACGGTATGCTCCGCGTCGTCTATCTCCCCGCAGTATATGCATTATCAATCTTCAATCTTCCCGATGTCGTAGACGTACTCTGCAAAGCATCCGTGCCCTGTTAGGGCCTGTGTAAGGTAGAACCCAACATCCCCGTGTTCACTCTCCACCCATTTTATAATATCTGGAATGAGTCTCCTCGTCCATCTTCCCTTACTCGAAATATTCCATCGCTCCTGCCACCTCTGATAGAGTCTATCGTGGGCCTCCTTCCTGTCAATTCCCCCGTATATCTCCCACCTTTCGTTTGCTAGAAGGTCGACGGGGGATCCCTGCCATTATTAGCACTGCCTCGTAGGAGACCGTTCTGTAGGCACTGCAGACTCTCAGTGCTGCACATTGCTGTACCCTGGCCAGTCTTCTTCGCGTTCTTTCCACTAAAGATAGATATTTGTTAAATGATGTTGTCAATCTACCCGTCACTTCTGACTGTAAAAAAGTCCATTTTAATATTGATACTTTGGTAGGTTGATTTTTATTTTGCAGGGGGGGAGGTGTAATATGTAGCGCACTTGCCTACAGCCATCGCACTTACCCATACCGGGGCCGCATACAGGAGAATGGAATGCACCACGCTACACAGCACTCTCCTCTTGCTGGCCTTCGGTCCGCTGGTGTTATGCATCAGCCTGCTTATGGCCGTTGCCACTCGCCCAGCTTTTTCCTACATTTTCGTCACATGCATCCCATATGTCAATTTCGAATCGAACCATATGCCCAGGTACTTTATCGCCTGGCTCGGGCCAATTTCCAGCTCCCCTACCCTTATTCACGCGACAGGGAGATAACCTCTTTCTGGTTATGATTACCAGCTCGTTTTTTTCAGGGGCAAGTTTGAGCTTCTTGCCCTTTACCCATCTCTCTATTTTTGCCTCCTCGATTTCCCTCAGCGTTCTGGCCGTTACTGTTATTGCCAAATCGTCGGCATATCCGATCACCTTAACGTTCTCCGGTTTGGGTAAGCGTAATGCATCATCAAACATTATATTCCACAAGGTTGAGCCCAGAACCGATCCCTGCGGAACACCACAGGTCATTTTCCTCCACCGGGTAGTGCCCTCTACCTCCAGCCCTGTCCACCTGTTCTCGAGGTAGCTATTTACTATCCTGAGCAGGTACGGGGCTATTCTTAACTTTCGTAACTTCTCAACTATCTCGCCCCAATCCGCAGTGTTGAAAGCGTTCCGAACATCCAGCATTACTATTGCACAGATCTTCTTGGTCCTTATAGCCTCCCCAGCTGTCCCGGTTAGGCGCCTTATCGCTCCTACCGTGGATCTCCCTTTCCTAAAACCAACTGGGTGTCCGATAACCCTTCCATCTCTTCAATATCTGCCTCTAGCCTCCCTCGAAGCAGATATTCCATTAAGCTGCCCATTGTATCGAGCAGACATACTGGCCTATATGAGGACGGTTCATCTGGTGGCTTGTCCCCTTTCTTTATCAACACCAGTCTTGTCTTCTTCCATATCTCGGGGAAGTTTCCCCTTTTCAGTGCGCGGTTCATAACCCATAGGATAACCCTAGGTTGTTCTTCCGCCACCAGCTTTACTATTTCCGGGGGGATTTCATCAGGTCCTGAAGCTTTTCCGGTCTTGAGCCTACTACACGCCTCCGACATTTCCTCCTCGGTAAAACGGGGAACTTCTCCCACCTCCGTTGGTCTCCATATTATTACGTCCCTTTCTGGGAATAGGGCATTCACGATCTCCACCATCTTTTTGGCTGATATAGTCGGAGGATGGGCTTTCATGCGTCTCGTTGCAATCTTGAACCCATCCCCCCCACACGTCCCTATCTATGTCTTGGTACAACTCTATCCATTTGTCATTTTTTGACTTCTTGATTGCGCCTCTTAATCTCTTCTTTGTCTCCCGGTAGTGTTGTATGGCCTCGTTCTCCTCTTGCACTCCTTATCGCCTGTTTTCCCTAACGTATCTCCTTCTGGCAGCAACACACTCCTCTCTGAGATGGGAGATTTCTTCGGTCCACCAATACACCAAGCTGTTTGGTCTTATAACTCTCCTCCTCGGAATTGCTTGACCGCAGGCTTTAGTAACTGCCCTGACACCTGTTCTTTAAGAGCCCTCTTGAAGATACTTCTGTCCAACCGGCCTAACTTCCAGCCTCTTCCCCTTATCACCGGTGCTTCGGTCTTTTGACTCACTTTGTATTCTATGTATCGATGGTCGCTCAATGTTTCCTCCAAAAGAACCCCCCAGTTGCTAATCCTCCTCACTGCACCTGTTGAGGCCAGCGTTATGTCTGGGATAGAGCCACTATTACCTCTCACGAATGTGAACGTCGCTCCCTCGTTTATGACCTGTAGGTTGATCTGGGCTGACCACTCTACTATTACATTTCCTCGGCGGTCTGTGAACTCCATTCCCCATTCAGGAGCTCTGCCATTAAAATCCCCTGCCACGATTACATCTTTCCTGGTCCTCCTAGTTCTCTCCCTAATCCTATGCCCCATTTCTTCTAGGGCCCCTTCTAGATCTCCCAGCATGGCGTTGAGTAAGAAGTAGCAGCTGAATATAATTACTTCATTCAGCTCCACCCAGACGAATCCGTGCCCACTCCCACTCCTGCACACAGATTTCCCGGCAGCGTCTCTGTTGCCTTCGACGTACCATCCGGGCCTGCTTTTGCCAACCATCCTCTTGTTAGGTTCGCTAACTATGAGAACCCCAATTCCCTTCTGCTTTGCAGACACCCAAAGAAGATCTATGTGTCATAATAGCCCCGCTGATCCAAATTCTATCTACATACGACATTACAGTACTGTATCTGAATGGCCCCGTGGTGTATCAATAATAGCCCCAAACGGGGGGCTATTTTCATACAGAAATGTCATTTTTTTGTTGGTCTAATCTTTATTTTAGTAACATTTCTGTAGTGTAATCTTAAAAAGAAAGTAATTTAGCACACAACAGTATTTTTTTAAAAACGTCTGGGATAAAAACCAAAATTTTATTTGAAAAGTTTTGATATTTGTATCATATTAGCCCCGGTTGACCCCATTTATCTATTCATTTAAATATAATGAAGTGACATGCTATGTAAGATAAATGTCTATAATTACTACACACCATCTTTTTAGACATTTCGTGTAGCACGACTTCCTTTCAATGGCATGTTAATGCATTTAAAGCTTAACGGAAACGTATTTTAACCTATCTCTTTGGATCGTCATGTGCCAAATTAATATAAATAGTTATTTTCATCACTGACCGTGATATATTTTTAAATAGTTTGATGCAAAACAATACTGTAATTTCTTATTAGATTTAAAAATCGACATCCCAAAGAAAATAAATTAAACATTTTCTAGACGGTTTAAAATTTCCCGAAAAGATTTTCAAGTGGAATATATTCATTTGCTTTCATGAAATTTTTATATTTTTGAAAATTAGGAAATTTCCTTCCTTTCGTTGCCATGTTTTTTTATTGACCAAATTTGGTCAACTACGAACCTAGTTCATTAGCATAGAATTTCATAGAAACTGAGCAGTTATGGCTTATAGTTTTCCAACTAAATGTTGGTAACACATAATTTCTGATAAATAATAAATAACACAAGTTCCGTACTAAATACCATCATACAAGTTATAATCTTTCTATTACCCCTACCATTTACCCTATCAATATGGCAGTGGTATATTTTCATGTTTTACATTGGAAATAACTAGTTATTAAAATATGAGGCTGTTTGTTGTTATATATTGACGCCTCGAATTCCGATACATTTGCTCTTCCATCCACCTGATCAGTATGGAAGTTATATTAGACCAGGAGCCCGCTGATCACTAATTGTGTGTCATAAGTTTACTCCCAAATTGTTGTTAATTTGGAGTAGTAGAGCAGAGAAATGTCCTTTTTTGGTATATGGGCGTATGGCAGCCCCACCCCCAAATGTGTAAGAAATATGGCTCACAGGTTTACGCATGTGGGTTGGAGGGATTTCTTAATTGACCCCCAAAAGTTATGAATTCAGACTCCCATTCATTTTGGGTGGTACAAGGAGGCGCTACGCTCGCCCAAATTTGAAAAAAAGTCACGTAAAAAAATGATAAGTTTATGAATGGCAATCAGGGACTTGGTAAATATGACTTCTCGGTGCGAAAAGACATTCGCCATCTTTGAAAAGTGGTGCAAACGTCTTGCCTTTCACCAAAATTGACGGCGAATTGGCTCTTCCTACCGCATGTACTAGTTACTCTTGTAATTTGATAAATATCATAAATTTACGACTGGCAATCAGATACTTGGTAAGTATGAACCTCCTGAGTGCGAAAAAACATTCGGCATCCTTGAAAAGTGATGCGAACGTCTTGCCTTTCACGAGAATGATGACGTATCGTCTCTTCCTACCTTGTAATTCGATGAGCATCACAAATTTACGACTGGAAAGCATAAACTTGGTAAGAGTGAACCTTCTGAGTGCGAAAATACATTCGCCATCTTTGGAAAGTGGGGCGATGGTTTTGCCTTTCATGATAATTGACGGCCTATCGGCTCTTCCTACCGCATGTACTAGTTCCCTTGTAATTCGATGAGTATCATAAATTTACGACTGGTAATCAGATACTTGGTAAGTCTGAACCTCCTGATTGCGAAAATACGTGCGCCATCTTTGACAAGTGGCGCAAAGGTCTTGTATTTCACGATAATTGACAGCGTATTGGAGCTTCCTACCGCGTAATTTGATGAATATCATAAATTTACGACTGGTAATCAGATACTTGGTTTTAAAATAGGACGCATTGCATAGGATCTTTCCGTACCAGCTTGGTACGATTGTCTAAACAGCAGCGCTGAACTAAATGATAGACTTTCTTGAAAAGAAGATGTGAAAATTCGAGTCTTGTCTGCCTTGAAAGGTAACTGTGTTTCGATTTACATGTGTATATGTGTGCGCGCATGTGTGTGTGTGTGTGTGTGTGTGTGTGTGTGTGTGTGTGTGTGTGTGTGTGTGTGTATGTGTATGTTTGTCACATGTACGAGATAGTCATTAAAGAGAGAATAATTAAAATTAGAAGAGAAACTAATAAAAAAAAAAAACAACTTTATTAGAATGAAAATAAATAATTATAGTGGAACCAGGCGCTTAGACGTTTCAACCTCTCTAGCTGGCCCTTGTACCACTTGTCAAAGATAGCGCACGTATTCTCGCAATCAAGAGGTTCATACTTACCAAGTATCTGATTGCCAGTCGTAAATTTATGATATTTATCGAATTACACTAGTACATGCGGCAGGAAGAGCCGATACGCCGTCAATTATCGTGAAAGGCAAGACGTTCGCACCACTTTTCAAAGATGGCGGATATATTTTCGCATCAAGGTGGTTTATATTTACTAAGTCCCTGATTGCCATTCATAAACTTATAATTTTTTTACGTGTCTCTTTTTTTCAAATTTGGGCGAGCATAGCGTCTCCTTGTACCACCCATAATGAATGAGAGCCTGGATTCATGATTTTTGGGGGTAAATAAAAAATCCTTCCAACTCCTATGCGTAAACCTATGACTTATTTGTGGATTTTTTTCATATTTCTTACACATTTGGGGGAGGGAGGCTGCCGTACACCACTGTATAAAAAAGGGCTGGCATGAACATTTCTATGCTCTACTGCCTCGAATTAACAGCAATTCACACATTTTGGGAGTAAACCCAAGTAGCACAAGTAGTTGTATTTTGGTCATCATCATGTTACAGTAGCTAAAAAGGATGGCTATTTGGTTATAGTGGCGATTATTAAAACTGAATTATTACGTTCTGAAGACGTACTGGTGACGAAAATGGGGAATCATATCTTGGTCATCAAAACGCAACTGAAGCCAAATGGCCATACCGCATGTGCAATTAATTTGTCTCTCTTTGATTTTTGTGACTGCTTTATTACTAGTTATGAAATGGCTCTTATGGCGATAGGGGTGATGTATCTACTTCACCGTGACTAAATCATGACTTTTAGACATAAATAAAACGAGAACACTATTATGGCCATCTTTTGGCTTTAAGCAGGTGTTGTTAGATAAAATGGACATATACTTTGTCCATCTTTAAAATTATATGAACATCAAAAGTGCATATATGGTCAATCAAAAGGATCGAATTTTTTCTGTAAACTTATATAAAATTATCATAAAAACAAAGGGGCCTCCAGAAATTTCTAAATTTTAGGTATAATTAAATGAATTTATTTGGGGACAGTTATTTGTTTATCGCAATTAATGTAGCTATTAATGTAGGATAAGTACATAAAGTCGCAAAAAATCTCGATGTGAGCTAATTAGGAAAAATGTCCGCTAGAGCCATTTTCTTTAAAATCATATATCTTAGTAACCGTTGCTCCGATTTTAGATTTCTTTTTTTTGTTCCATTCCTCACTTCACATTTTAAAGAAAGTACGATTACATATTTTACTAAAAATTAACGATAAACTTAGGAAATTAAAAAATAATTTAAATATTACGGAAATATAAACTTTTGTAAACTCAAGACGTTTGTACTGAAATTTCTAGTCAATTTTTGAAAAAATAATTTTAATAAAAGTTCTAGAGCACACAATTAGCTTTCATTTGTTTTTTGACCGATGTTTCTAACTCAAATATTAACGGAGTTATTATATTTACCAAACTATTACCAGAAAATTGGTTGAAGTGGTTAGCGAGTTTTCGCATCAAAATACGGCTAAACTATGAAAGACATGACATAACCTCTCTTTTTTTACATTTGTTTTGACTGCCTTTGTATGGAACGGGTTACTTTGTATTTTGACCTTTGTTTCTCCAAAGTTTTTACATTTCCTTTCTCCAACCAAATGAAAATTTGTTACTAAAATTTCTGAAAATGTATTGCGTGGACGAAACCATCGAGGAGCAAATTTGCCTTAGTGCAGTTCCTTCAAGTTGGGTAGGTAGTAAATAGCTAACTGTACTGGTCAGATACAAAAGCATACATACATTTTTGACTAATCCGCAATCAAAACCAGACACAAAATACTCCCAGCAATCGTGTGCAATAAAAAGGAATAATAGTAAAATGTTAATAATAGAAAATGGAATATGTCAGTATTGATGCAGAAGATAGGTTGACACTTTCACTTTAATAATCTAAATATTTATACAAATTAATGCATAAGCTTTTGTAGACACAAACGTCAACGAAAACACCCCGTGAAAAGTGTTATGCCGCTATGTAAGTACCTACTCTTTGAACTTACTTTTAGGCGACATTCCTTTTTCAATAATATGTAGAACTCTGCCTATATTTTCTTTTACATTTCATTCTTATTTTTCTGTTGATATAAAACTTATTTTCATATGTATAAAGTTTTCAACATTATGAATACTTGTTTTTAGGTTATATTTTTATCTAGCGTTTGGCCTCAGATTTTAATGTGTACAAAATTACTTCTAAAATAGTCATTTAATAAGGAATTTTTTTCATTATTGTTTCAGTCATGATTCGGTAATAACAGCTAAGAAAACCGCCAGAATAAAGCCTAACTAATATAGTCATGTTTAGGCTAATTTCTTAGTAATAGTTGGGATATCAACATTATATTAATAACAAAAACCATGTCAACATATTCTATAGCCATTTAAATGTCGGCAAGAAATTAGCTAGCAAAACAAATAAACCTGAGAAATTTATTGAAAATAAAAAATAAGTAGGAAATTCTATATTCCTTATAGAAACTAGTGAAAGTGAAATAAAAAAAAATATACAAAATTTAAAAAAAACAAAGCACCTGGACAAGATAATATCACCGCAAATACATTACAGGAGATAGTTGAGTATGTAATGAAACCTTGTGCTATATTAACAATAAAGTAATTAGTATGGGAGATTATCCAAAAGCGTTTAAAACAGCTCTAATCAAACCAGTGTTCAAGAGCGGCGACAGAATGGAAATTGGTAACTATAGGCCGATCTCCTTGATTTCAACTCTGGCAAAAATCACGGAAACATTAGTAAAAAATAGAGTAACGGACTATCTAGAAAAGTATCGAATTCTAAATCACAATTTGGATTTAGAGAGGCCAGATCTCTACGC
Organism: Rutpela maculata; assembly: GCA_936432065.2. Lineage (NCBI taxonomy): Eukaryota > Metazoa > Arthropoda > Insecta > Coleoptera > Cerambycidae > Rutpela > Rutpela maculata. The sequence goes on from OW386285.2 coordinate 176,759,240, forward strand.
AAGATGCAATTGCGAATCTAGCGGGTAAAATTTATAAAGCGCTTGACGGCATCCAACCAGCTATTTGCATATTCGTGGATCTGGCCAAGGCCTTTGATACAGTTAGCCACCCTTTACTGATGCAAGCTCTTGAACACATTGGTTTTAGAGGGAATGCTCTTAAACTAATGGAAAACTACTTAGCTGATCGGAAACAATGTGTCAAAGTAAATGACTGCATAAGTGGTATAAGAAAGGTAGAGTACGGTGTCCCACGGGGGACAGTACTTGGTCCCATCCTTTTCAATATTCATTTAAATAATCTTTTCCAACAGGACTCGGGACAAATAGTTTTGCGGATGACACAGCAATCCTGTACACTGGTGATTCCTGAGAAACCCTGCTAGACAAAGCTGGAAGAGACTTCATTAAAATTAAACAGTGGTTTGATTTGAGACTTCTTAACTTTAATAAAACAAACTCTGTACAATTCTCTATAAATAAAATAACTCCGCTTCCTCCATTAAAAATCAGTGATCGAGATGGTAACAATTTTGGGTAGTTAACGGAATTAAATATTTAGGTATAACTATCGACTGCAACTTAAGGTGGGATAAACATTTACATAATTTAGCTCAGAAAATTAGAAGCTTACTAGCTAAATTCAAATATTTTAAGCAATTATTAAACATCAAACAGTTACGTATGATGTACTATGCCTTTGTTGAGTTCCAGTTAAGATACGGGATCCTAGCTTGGGGAGGGTCTTATAACAGTCATTTAAAGAAAGTGGGGTGGTTGCAAAAATGGGTCTTAAAAATTATGTATATGAAAGAGATAACTTACCCTGCTGATAATTTATTTCAACTGGCGCACGTCCTAAATATCAGACAATTGTACTGTTCTGCCATCTTTTTGAAACAAAAGAAATTAAAACATGCAAACCAAATTGAGCATCGATACAGTACACAATACAAAGATAACTCTTACTATGTCCCCAAAGCCACAAAAACTATGGCGCAAAGGTGTCTTACTTACCTTGGTCCTCGTCTTTTTAACAAACTTCCTGCTAATATAAAAATTATTAATTCATTTGATAACTTTAAAAATAAGATACGGAAATGGTTATTGAACTTACCTAGACTAAGTGCCCATCAGTTTATTGATTTAAGAAATACTAATATACAACATAGTAAAAAAAAACCACGCACTAAACTATAATGAAAAGTGGTCCCCGTCAAAATTAAAATTACTTATTGAAAAATGAAGTTTTTGGGCTGCAGAACAAAACCCAGTTTCCAAAAACATCTATATATATATAAAAATTAAGAGATGTTAACGCGGACCAAAGCTTTATCACAAACAGGGTAAATTCATAGGTAAGACCGCAGAGGAAAAGAGCAACCGTGGACACGTGTTTCGGACTCGTTGGTCCTCATCAGCACAGTGTAGCTAAGTTGAAAGGATAGGCACAACTTAGGAATTGACACAAACGGAGACCACTGACAGGCAGAACTGGGCGAGTACACGGATACTTTACTTGTATATTGTACTCGAGTACTAAAAGTACTCTTTTTTAATTATTCGTAAGTACTTTTTGGTTTAGAGGACTTAATACTCGTATTTGCAGCACAATAAAAATTACTCGTACAAAGTATTTGTCAAAAATTGTTACTTTTCACGAGTACTCAACCCCCTCTATTTCTCTGGTACAGTAGTCTCAGAGTTTACTTTAGTGTGCAGTCATTAGTTTACCACTAAGGGCTCAGGCACTAACTAGTCAATTGTCATCTGTCGTCAGCTCAGCAGTGTATATTATATATATTTGATATCATACTTTTTATTAGCATGACTTCATTAGGTTAAAGACCTAATTTTGAGAATAAATTGTCCATAATCATCGATCCTAAGATGCTTCGTTTCTGTGACACAGGGCCTTGTATTTGTAAATACATTTTTATTATTATTTTTTTTTAAATAACTGCTCGCAAAAAAATTCGTGATATTGCTGCGAATGCCTTCTTTGAGAGCAAATAATTCAATACTGAAAACCATTGATTGCCTATTATTACCAATTGAGAAGATACAAAGATGGAGAGATATTTACTATTCATGAAACTTAAGAGAAAATTATCGCCTAATTGAAATTTTGCAAATATTTTCAAAAAATATTAAACAGCATTCAATTTTATTTAGAAAATACCCTTTTGCCAGAAATCGATAGGACGCATCGTTTTCAAGAAAAAGCGACAATACTGGTTAGAAGCCAAATCATGATTCTACATTGTCTTATTTATTATTTTATTTTATTTACTTTCGGAATAACATTGAATGCCACTTCATATTTTTTGAAAATGTGTGGAAAATTTCAATTCGGCGATCATTTTTTATTATTAAAATAAATCATAAAAACCCTTCTATTTTCGCCACCAGAAATAATATAATAGATAGGTGATGTTTTTCATTATTGAATTATTTGCTACGAAATACTAAGTCATTCGCAGCAATATCACAATTTTTTTATGAGCGATTATTTACAAAAATGATAATAAGGAGCAACGTTTGAAGAGACTTTTATTTCAAAATGAGATCTTCTATGAAATTCTGCTAATAAAAAGTGAGATGTCCTATGCCTATGTTATAAATAATAATGTTTTTATTTTCTGTGAACCATAATGCCTAATGGTTATTTCGTTAAATTTGTTTTATTAAATAAAAGGTTTTATTTTATTTTAAACTTGACTGAGTGTCTTTTTATCTGTTCTTATCTATATAGTTAAAAAGTTCTATCTAAAGACTATGAAGAGAAAATATTAACTTATTTTAATGGTTATGGGTACTCGTACTCGTTACTCGAATTTATGATGGTTTTGCGAGTATTACTCGTACTTATATTTTCTTATTAATAAAATACTTACGAGTATTGTACTCATAAGTAAAATGAATTGGGTACTCGTACTCGAATTTTTGCAAGTACTTCTTTTTGGTACTCGGCTTTTGGTACTCTGCTGACGGGCAGCCAGTCGCACATTTGCGGCAAGAGTTAGAAGACCCTGGTTTTCCAGAGCGACAACTAACACACCAAGGAGGCAACGATAGCTACCTGCGTGGAATCACTGGACCCAAGGAAGAATAAATAAAATAGGAGATGTTAACGCGGACTAAAGCTTTATCACAAACAGGGTAAATTCATGGGTAAGACCGCAGAGAAAAAGAGCAACCGTGGACACGTGTTTCGGACTCGTTGGTCCTCATCAGCACGGTGTAGCTAAGTTGAAAGGAGAGGCACAACTTAGGAATTGACACAAACGGAGACCACTGACAGGCGGCCAGTCGCACATTTGCGGCAAGAGTTAGAAGACCCTGGATTTCCAGAGCGACAACTAACACACCACTGAGGCAACTATACCTATCTGCGTGGAATCACTGGACCCAAGGAAGAATAAAACATATATATATATATATATATATGTATATATATATATATACACAGTGTGTCCCAGGATATGACTTGATTTGGTGTTCTACAGGGTGTTTTATAAGCAAAGTTGTAAAAATCACCACTAATAAAGTACCTTTATTTTTCAAAATATGAAAAAATTCCACTAAGAAAAGTTATTTATTTAGAATGCAATTTTATACCTCTATACCAAAGGACCCCGGAACAAAACCCATGAAAATGTTGATTCGGTGGAATCGGCTGAAATGTTGATATTTTGTAGTTCAAGTCATGCTGATCAAAAGTGTTATCACATCGAGCCAATCCTATAGACAGTTTTTGAGATACAGCTTGTCAAAGTTAGGTAATTTGCGTCATTTTAGACATTCAAGAACTTTTTACTCTTAAACTATTAACTTTAGCAAAAAGTTGCAAGGGTCGAAATATTTTTGTTCAAGTCCAATGGAGCTCAAGAATTTTTTTCAGAATTTTTTAATCAATTTTTAGGTTAGGTAAAATATATATATGTCATATTCCGGCATGCTTCGGTGGGATTGGCTGAAACTTTGCTATTTTGTAGTTAAAGTCATGTTGATCAAAAATTCCCATTGCACTGAGTCTATCCTATGAGTGGTTTTCGCTCCAGGAGTGCATGAAGGTCGTAACAACGAGGTAACGGGTAATCTATATGTACATGTTTATGAATGGCTTCCAGCGTATTTGTGTACTGTGTGTATGCGTGTGTGTGTATTTATGTGCCAGTGTATACAGGGTTCTCCGGAAATATCGATGACAAACTTCTGGTGCAGATTCTAAATGCAAAAATATGTTCGCAAATACCTTGAACTACGGCCCTTTGAAAATGGCACCGAAAAATTGATTATTACTTTATATTTCAGAAACCTTTTGATTTACAGGGACGCGACTTTATACGCATATTGAACAATAATACAAGCTTATTTTTATAGTATTTTTTTAAAATATTTTTTACCGTAAGTGGGTGATATTGAGGGGGGGGGGCTGTCGATATTTTGCATTAATTTCTTGCCTTTTATTTTTTTTCATTTTGGTACAAGAATTTCATTCACTAATTAAAAATACACAAAAAATGCCCTTTTTCATTTTAGTCGTAGGACTAGTGTGAGAAAAATCGTTCTAACGAGTTTGATGCGGAACCGCTGAAAACACAAGCGTATTATGGTTTTTGGGGTACGCACGGCATGAAAATCACATAAAATATCCATCAATGATTCTTCTTCGAAGATACATGATGCTGGAAACAGAGCACTGAAAATCCTATGGATGTTCTCAATATTTAAAAACTAAAAAAAAAATATTAAAAAACAACAAAAAGTAAAAATAAACAGATAGAAAGTGAAACTAAAAAAATGGGATCACCCTGGTTGGCAATGAAAACGCTCTCATAAGAAACATAGTGCCGGTAAGAGCAGGTTCTTTGATAAAAATAATCACACACATATGCACGCACGTACACAAACACGCTGGAAGCCATTCATAAACACATACATATAGATTACCCGTTACCTCGTTGTTAGAGCTTCAGGCCCTCCTGGAGCGAAAACCACTCATAGGATAGATTTAGTGCAATAGGAATTTTTGATCAGCATGACTTTAACTACAAAATAGCAAAGTTTCAGCCAATCCCACCGAAGCATGCCGAAATATGTCATATATATATTTCACCTAACCTAAAAATTGATAAACAAATTCTGAAAAAAATTCTTGAGCTTTATTGGACTAGATCAAAAATATTTCGACCCTTGCAATTTTTTGCTAAAGTTAATAGTTTAGGAGTAAAAAGTTCTTGAATGTCTAAAATGGCGCAAATTACCTAACTTTGACAAGCTGTATCTCAAAAACTGTCCATAGGATTGGCTTGATGTGATAAGAACTTTTGATCAGCATGACTTGAACTACAAAATACCAAAATTTCAGCCGATTCCACCGAATCAACGTTTTCATGGGTTTTGTTCCGGGGTCCTTTATGGCGGGGCAATAAATTATTGAAGTATGGCCATAATATCCTTGCGTAGACATTCAAGTAAATTATCTTTTAATCATTATAAAAATATTCAAATAAATTTAATTTAGATTGTACCCGAAATAATCAATAACGTATTGATCGTAAAGTATGGTCATATAAATTTCTTATGTTAATATTCAAATAATTATTTTTTCATAATTATTAAAAAATACTCAAAAGAATTTAATATTAAACCCGTAATAATCAAATGCATTACTCTTAAAGTATGGTCATAATGTTTTCTTAGGTAAATCTACATAATTATTGAAAGTACTCAAAGGAATTTAATTTAAATTGAACCCGAAGTGGTCGATGAGGCATTGTTGGTATATTGCGTCAAAACTGAATTCTCACAACACTTCAACAGAGGTATGCATGGTGCAGGTTTTTTTCAGAAAAATGATATTTTTCTAAGAAAACACAAATACGCCAATGAACTCCTAATCGCCGCAGAAGAAGAACGACACATACTCAACTGCCCAGAAAACATGAAACCGCACTGGGACACATCTGGACTGAAAATAAACTGCAAGAAACGGAGCGAGACCCGCCAATAAAAGAGAGAGTCATTTATCCTGTCACGAATCATCATTGTGTAGAAATTTAATTGAAAATGTAGATAATTAATGTCAATCATAATTTTCCTGAAATAGTATATTGTGTATTTAGGTGTGAAAGCAATACATTCCCGTACGACGATGCAAATTGTTGACCGAGGCGCTAGCCGAGGCCAACAAGCATCGAAGTCCGGGAATGTGCTTTCACATCGAAGTACACATACTATTTTTTCTGAAATCACAATCAATATTATTATAAATTAAGGAATTTGTATTAATACATAACATTTCTTCATTACAATCTAACTGCTTACTAGTAAATGCAATTTTATTGTGAGTTGGTTTGTCTGCGTGTATTTATTTACTGTCTAAAATATACATAAAAAAACCGTACGGAAATGTTACTTTTCCGGCCTAGGCCGGGAAAGTAACATTCCCGTACGGTTTTTTTGATCGTTGCTTGGCAACGGATCTTTTCCAGTCTATTTTCTGATAGTTTCTTAGCAACGGACTAAAATACTGGAATTTTGCATTTTTCGATCTGAAATCGCGCCGAAAATGTAGACATTGCCGATCGATTTCAGAAAAATGATATTTTATTGAACTGAAAATGATATTTTTACCATTAAAAGCAGTTTTTCTCTAAAGTATTCCATATTCAGTTAATAAACGACATATTAAATTAGGTACTTTTGAAGTAACCATCACCATTTTCATTTTCAATGTTCTTATGTAATATTATAACTGAAGTTTTCTGAACTAAACTACCTACCTATATTTGACGGTATTGTATTTTAAAAAATATACATTATTATTATATTGATTCCAGAAAGAGTGGAAAGAAGTAATTCTTGAGATAATATTCTCAGGATACTAATTTATTTACTAACGAATGTGCCACGAAATGCTCAGGAAGGGCTATTGGAATAATTTAAAGCCTTGACCTGGAAGTTATTGCGGCAAAGAAAGGTGAGGAACTTTAACCAATAACTATATGAATATCTTATTAATATTGCTATCATTGTTTCAAAAGTTTTTGTTGCAAGTTTTTCATACCATGCGTGTAATTTCCCATTAGGCATGTACATTCACGTAGCGCGAGAAATATGACAACACCGGCAGCCGTAAATTCGTCCGTCGGTGGACAATCCCAGCTCTGTTATTTCATTTCAGCCAGCTGGCACATGCGATGTTGTAATTCTTACCCCCATGCCTAGCCCGCGACTACACATACGGTATGTGATGCAACACACAATAGAACAGATAACATCAGAATGGTTTCGCTTAGCAAAACAGAGGCATAAGAGGGAAAAGAAACACAAGGCATCTTTTGAGTGCAGAGGAATAACAACATTTGACACCTGTAGCTGTAGGTTTCTGGAAAGCCAGTGTGTGTGCGTCTAGTTTGACTGGAAATTTGTTATACAGGTTTTTGCATAAGTATTCTTAGAAGCGACAAAAAATAGAACTTACCAATTTAATAAAAAAATCTGAATAAATCTTTGTTAAAAACTAAGTAATTTCCAACACATATTAAGCAGATAAATGAAAAATAATCTCAATTTATTGTTTTTTTATTTTAATATTGTTCAGTTTTGTATAGAAGTAATACAATTATTGCAAGTTTTATTCATTTTTACACCTCTGAACACAATTTACAATTTTGTTCTACGTGAGTAATTATAGTTCCATGATATTTACCTACATATATATAAATTTAAAGTTTCGAAAAAAATTACAAATATGTTTTTTTAAATTTTGTGAATCTTGTGCCTAGTCGAAGTTTGTCGACACATTTATAAAATGTCCTACCGTCTGGACTGCTTTGTATTGACAATGCTATCTTGATCTTGATTTTTTTTGTCATAAATAGAATGTTATGCCACCACAGATAGCATATTTTGTGTTACAGAGATTGGATGAATATTTAAAAATTTCGTTTTGTATATTTTACACGGTATATCTAAATTCATGTCATTAATTTCGAGATGTAGTTTTGTGCCCAAAGATATTTAAAAAAAGTTTATATAGACAAGAATTTGAAATGCTTTCAAATGAAGCTGTGGCCTGGGATGTCCGGGTGAAACGTAGGTCAATCGTGTCTCAGTACTGAAGTATGGGACCTAAATAATAATTTAAGGCATGACTGTAGACCAAATTAAGAAGTTTTTTACAAAAATTTGCGATTTAAATTTGGGACAAATAATAAAAAAATGACCTGCCTCACATAATCTATCTTTTTGTGAAAATACTACTACTAAAATAATTTAAAAATCAATATTTTTTTCAGAACAAAGGCATATCTGCAGATATAAAATTTTGTTGACAAATTTGAATTTTTTATTTATAAAATTTCAATAGGGTGTAACTTTGTAAAAAAAATCAACATTTTTTGACGAGATGTGAAATCCTTTGATGAATAATGTTCGCTCTTATCCTGAAAATTAATACCTATTTTATAGTAGCTATGTCTTGAGTCCCATACTTCAGTACTGAGATATGGATAACTTAATTACACGAATTTAGATAAACTGAATATTATTTAGTACATTATTTATGTATGAAGTGAAGTGAATAATAAATCCTTTCCACCTTTGTGTAGCAGATGATTTTTATTTTATTTATTTTTTTATAGTTTTGTTAACATGTGAATTTCTTCCAAATATAGATTTATAACTCTCACTGCTTTTTTAATAATTATTACTTTTGAATCCATTTCCTGGTAAATGGGATGTTTGACATGTTCAAAAATACATTTTTTTAGCGGTAATCAAGTTTTGCAAAGTTCATCTCGATAAGTTAAAATCAAATATAGAAGCATGCTACTATACCATGTGTCACCTGGAATGTTTTATTCACTAAGCAAATAAATTTAAATAGTTAATTTAAAATAACATGAAAAATTATATGTGTGTGTTTATGGAGTAATATTTAAATATGCCAAAAATCACGTAAGTACAAATGTGTTTGCAGTATTTCAAATTAACGATTTGTGTATTTAAAATAGAGTGTTGCACTTAAGAGTGTAACAAACACCCTTATAACTTTTTTCCGATTTGAAACAAATTTTGCTCACAGAATAAATTAGGATCTACTTGGGGCTAAAAAAACATTCGTCCCCTACAAATAAATGCAAAGACAAGAGCAAATGTTTTTTTTTGCCATAAGTAGATCCTAATTTGTCTTCTATTTGAATAAAACTTGGTTCAAATCGGGAGGAAAGAAGTTATAAGGGTGTTACACACTTAAGTGCATCACACTGTATATTTGGTAACAGAAGTATATAACATTTTGATAAAATCATTGCTTTCGTTGTATAATAATAATATTACAAAATCTTAAATATTATACTGCCATAACATAACTGTTATATATATATATTTATATAACTGTTATTATAACTAGTTATATTAATGTTATATATTGTCTCAGTTAGTCTGAGTGGGAAATAGTAACATTAGCGTTATACCATTATTTTGTAAGTGTTACATAACTCGTTACATTTAAAGTTGGTGGGGTTATATAACAAAAATATTTTAAATATATAACGATGTTTGCTGATACTGGAAGAATCAGTATAGTATAAGGAATCTGTTTCAAGCAAAATAAGGGGCAGAAAATGTATGAAAAGAAAATTTTATTTAATATTTAAGTCAAAATTATTTCATTGGACAGATCAAGCAATCCAAATTTTGAAAATAAATCAAAATTTTACAAAAGATTCCATGAAACAATGAGCGTTTCTAGGAGAATTTTGTTAATGAGAGATTTTTTTGAACTGAAGAAACGAAGCGTATGAAAAGTTTATTCCCATTCATAAAAGTAAATAAAAACAAATAATCTTTCGAATAAAGCATATCAAGCATTAATAAGTATTCAAGAAGAATATAGTTCCAAGAATTGTGAAGTTTTAGAACTTTATGTACATGTCAACATAAAAGGATTGCATAACCTTAAAATTTCATCAGTTGTCTGATTTGACTTACCTGGAGAAAAAGCAAATAATCTTTTTTACCATTAATCCAGCATTTTTAGCATTAAAATTCATCATAAAGAAACAACAGCAACAAGTCAGCAAGAAAACCAAAATTTCATTACCACAAAAGTGACATAAAGGAGTAAACAGTTTGACAGATGTGATTAATGCACTCACGGATTCACGGACTACGAAAGAACGGTGAATAGTGCGGCATCTGTGCGTGTGGAATCGAAACCGAGCGTCACGTATTTATACATAAATGAAAAGCAAATATTACTAGTTTAAAATTTATTCCATTGTAAAGATTTCTACAAATTTGATAATATAGATTTTTATATACGAGTTTTCAAAACCAAAAGGCCAAGGTTTATTAGAATAAAGGTAGAACTGATTTGTAAATTGTAACACCATTGATTTACCTTCTCTAAAATAAAATTGTTATTATTTAATCTTGATTATTTTGCTTTAATTCCGAAATTCATTTGAGCATATAAAAGAACTTACACTGACTGGAGTCCTCACCTTTGGTGAATCATGCTAGTATTTGTGTTATTCGTTAGACCACAGGGAACGGTGGCGCCTTAATATAAATTTCTGTTTCCAATCTAGATTTTCTGTGAGAGCAAAATATTACAGTAAGTATTTAAGTTTTTATTTTAAAATACTAGAAGATCATACATACGAAAACACGTCATTTAATGTCTAACCCAACGTGGGGCTATCAATAAAACAGAATTAAGCTAAATGATTTATTCAATTCAAATCTAACACCTTTAAAAGGTGTTTGATTACAAATAAAATTTTACAATTAAAAAAATAAAATAAAATAAAACCAAAAGGCTTTGGTAAAGGTATTTGAGAGTTTTTAAACATTCAGTATTGGTGTGATATTTTCATTGTCATTAAGCTTGCATAAAACTAAGGTCAGGTAAGACAACAATAATGAGTAGCAACGAACAGGAAGGACAGACATCGCAAGTTGACGTAGAGGCTCAAGAAGAGACAACAAGGCAACAAGAGATGGAAGAGCGTCCGGAAACAGCACCAGTGGGGGATACCATACAAACACCGGTACAGATAGATGCAAATATGCTCCAACGATTCATGCAGATGATGACAGGCATAGGTTCGAAAATAGATGACACGAAAGAAGAAATAATCAAGAAATTTGAAGAAACAAAGCAAGAGATAAATGAAAAATTAAGTGCAAACAAGGAAGAGATTAATGAAAATATGAATGAAATGTGCACAGGAAATGAAGGGAAGAATGGAAAATGTTGAGAGTAGACTAGATAAAACGGACGAAGAAATAAGAGAAGAAATTAGCAGTAGGGTGCATGCAGCTACAGATGGAATGAAGGCTGAAATAAGTCACCATGTTGAAACTGTTATAGTAGAAGGATTCACGGAGATAGAAGGAAGAATAAAGAGGCAGAGCGAGACAGTTGATCAACATCTTAAAGAACAGGACGGAAGATTATCATTAATCAATACGCAGTTGTTAGAAGGAAGAAAAGGAGTGGATGCTACAACCACGACACCGACACACACAGTCAGGCACTGTCAGAAAAATTTATTTTATTTTTACGGCGATACAAGAACACATCCCAAGGTTTTCACCACCAGATTAAGGCAACATATGGAAACTTTACATGCTGGTACAAACGTAAAACAGGTAATACAAAACATGTTACGTGGAGATGCCGAAACGTAGTACCAGGTCATTGAGAGTAGGTTACAAACGCTCGATGAATTCGAGATATTGATAATGAAATAGTACTGGGGGGGGGGAGTACAACCAACAAAGGGTTCGTTTCAACTTATTTAATGGTAAGTACATAGAAAACAATGGTGTATCCAGGGAGAACTATATATTAAGAAAAGTATATATCAGATACCTGGAACCAAGCTTCACCGAGGCAGAGATGGTAAGATATTTGGCACGACACTTTCCTGATGACGTACACAATGTTATTGTGACTCAAAGGATCTCAACATTGGATGGATTGATTGACTACCTCCGAGACTTAGATGACCACCACACGGGATGGAGAAAACCGTACAATCAAAATGAAAACAGGAACAGAAACAATGAAAGCAAAAATTGAAATTAAGATGTATGAAGACAGAAACACAAATTATGATATTGGACAATATCAGAACGAAAATAGAGGCTATGAAAGAAGAAACTATTATTACAACAACCAGAACAACGGCAATCAACAGAGGACGTTTAACAACAATCAAAATAATCAGAACAATGGAAATCAACAGAGGACGTTTAACAACAATCAAAATAATCAGAACAACGGAAATCAACAATCAAAATAATCAGAACAATGGAAATCAACAGAAGACATATAATAATAATCAAAACAATTATGGAAACCAACCAAGAACATTCAGCAATTACCAAAATAACTAAAACAATCAGAGCAATCAACAAAGGACAGTTGCCAATCAACAAACAAGATCACAGGGAACAGAAGAACAAAGAAGGGATACAAGGACGTATGCACAGGTCGCAAACACAAATGTTCAAACAAGAAACATTCAGCAGTCACAATAGGATATGGATAGAATCCAAACTCAGGCACAAATTAATTCACATCAGGATTTTTAAATAAAAATATTTTAACAAGTTATAGCCACCCGCGTGAATTTATATCAACGGACAACGAGAATGAAAACATACAAAGAACAAGAACAAGTTATTTACCAATTCTAAATCTAAACATACAAGGATTGAAGTTAATTGGACTAGTCGATACAGGTTCTGAGATCAGTTTGACAAGGACGGTTTCCATGAAAAGTTTGTTAGTGGTGCATTACTTGAGCTCGAAAGTGAGACATTAAAAATAATTTTAATTTCATAAACTTAAGAAATTTCAAGAATAAAGGTCGAATATAGAGAAGAAAATTGCATCAACATTAATTAAAAGGTTTAGTAAGAAGGTAGAGCAAAAGTTGTGAGGTTTCCAAACAAACAAAAAGTTGTCAAAATAACATAATTCACATAACCTAAGAAAATTCTAGAAACGTCAAGCTGACTTACCTTGGGTTTGAACAGGTATTGTGGTAGCACTAATCCAACATTTTCAGCTTCGAAATCATCCATAATTAGCAGATTAAAATTAAAACATCACAGAAAACTAAGAAATTTTCACAAAAGGCAGAATCAGAAGGACGAACGTTAGCAGTACGTAAATGAATCTGGATTTGAAACTTAGTGCAAAGTGCGACATCTGTGTGCTTCGTGGCGGATCCGAACGTTTCAGAATACAGGTACCTGTTTTGCGTATTTAAAATAAAGAATTAAGTTTTCGCATTTCATTTAATTGTAGTAAATATCTGTACATTGTTTCATCGATTTGATTGATTATTTATTTGTTTTTTAAAAATTGAGCAATATAAGAATTCGCACTGGGACAGAGTCACTCCTATTGGAATCATGCTATTGTATGTGACATTCTTGGAAGGCTGAAAGTAGTGACGCCATATAAATGTCTATTTTCAGGAGAGTAAGCAAAATACAGTAAGTATTTTATCTTATTATTCATTCATACTCTTTTACATAAATCCATAAAACGTCACTATATATATATATATATATATATATATATATATATATATATATATATATATATATATATATATATATATATATATATATATATATATATATATATATATATATATATATATATATATATATATATATATATATATATATATATGTTATATAAAATTATACGCTTATTACCAAGACTTAGTCGTAACAAACCTTCACAGGCATATCATATTACATGATAACGACTTCTCTTTTTAATTGCTTATCTTCAAGATATCATATTACAACTTTGTTTCTCATAACTTGTGCAGACTGCAGAACTGCAATTCCTTTGTTCTATATTTTGCTTACTCAGGTTCTGTATGTTATAAATATGACTAAACACGCTTTGTTGAATCAGTTGTTAAACTCACTTAGAATGAAACACTTCTAATTATTATTATATTCCTTCTCCAAGAGCCAACGTTGGCTCCATGTAACTAAATAAAAGTTTTTAAAAGGTCATTCATGTGAACCGTGATCTAACATTGGCGCAGTCGGTAGGATCCGTAAACATCATCAGAACAAGAAGCCTAACTGGTAGTGAAGCGTAAGAGAACAAGGAGAACATCTGCAGAAGGTGCCTAACTAGTGCGTGTACATCTACTTGAACAAGGAGACCTTCCTCACTGGTGGTGGCGGATCCCAATCCCTTGACGGACGAAGAACCTACTCATGGAGATGAAATTAATGTAAGTCATTTTTAAGAATCATCTCGTTATTTCATTTTACAATTATTATTTCTCACAATTATTTACGTGTATTATACCGCTAACACACTCGGCAAATAAGCCAGTTCTATTATCAAAGAAATCCTGTACAAGCTACAACGCAACAATTTTATTAATCTTAAGTTATTTATTTTCGTATTATACTGCTAATACGGTACCATTGTGTATTATACAGTTAATACACAAATTATTAATGTACGCAACATAACAAACAATTTTAATTTAATTCTCGTATCGTACTGCTGATACGCAGACAATTCTTTTAGTTCAAATAATCTCTAAATAAAAAGCAAAATGCCAGACAGAGCTCAACCAGAGACAGCTCAACCAATAGTACCGGCACCAGCCGAACAACAACAACAACAACAACTACAACAACAACTACAACAACAACTACAACAACAACTACAACAACAACAACCAGAGCAAATTGAGCCTTACAAGCTCTCTGAAATATTTTCTTTAATACCTGAATTTGATGGTAACGCCATCAACCTCCAAACTTTCTTAAACTCATGTCAGTGTGCCCAACGCATGGCAATTCATGACCAGAAAATCTTGTTAACAGTGCATATCAAAAATAAACTAAAAGGTAAAGCTGCCGAACTTATAAATTCGCGCAACCCTGCCACATGGCCACAAGGCACTACTAGAAACTCATTTCGGAGACTCCCGAGATTTAACGTCCCTAATTCAGGACCTACAACGAATTCACCAATTACCTAGTGAATCCGCCTTAACATTCGTTTCGCGTTTACAAACGCACAATGCGAAAATGCACGCTGCAGTGCAAAAACAAAATTTAACTTCGGAGCAAAGAACCGCGCAAACAAACCTGATTGAAACTATGACATTAAATAATTTGTTAACGGGTCTAGAACCAAATCTAGGCAGAATAATACGTGCCAGTCCGGTCAAAAATCCAGTAATTCAACAAAAGCGACCACAAGGTCCCAATTTGCAACAAAAGTTTTGTTCCTTCTGTAAACGGAATGGACATGTAATAAGCGAATGCTGCACAAGGCAACAGTCTCAAAACTTCCAGAGACCAAGTTTCCAAGGAAACCCAAACTCACAAAATTTTTCTCATCAAAACTTTGCACAACCGAGTAATAATCAATTTAGTCAGAGGACATTCCCTCAAAATAATAAGCCAAATCAATCACAGCAAAACAGGCCCTCAGCCATAAGGCCGAACTCTAACTTTACGCAACAACGACCATCCGCTATTCAGCTTAACCCGAATTTTAACCGCTTTAATCACCAAAAAGCTCATCATTTAAATTACGAACCTTACGATAATTATGCCGATCAATTTAACCAATACAATGACTACTCTTTCGACGATTACCAAAATTACCCAAGTCAAAATGAATCGTACGAAAATTACAATTTTGAAACCAACCAAAATTTCCAGGAGAATTATACTGCTAATTCTCAGAACGAGCAATACGAGGATTATACTTCTAATCCTCAGGATTTTCGTTTAGATCCGGAGTACCCCACGGATACTCCAACACAACAAATAGACCAATTCGACCAAATATCAAACCAAATACAAACAATGAATCTCAACGACAGTTTCGATTCAATGCTGAACTTCCCAGAACAGACGTTCATGTAAATACGCTTTCTCACACCCTATTAACCGTAAATTCAAAAAATCTTTATTACATCAAAGACGCAACCGGCAAATTTAAAATTTTGATCGACACAGGTGCAGGAATTTCAATTTTTAAACCTAAAACAGCTGAAAATTATAGACGTAGATCCCCTGAAAATGTAATTATACAGGGTATTACTGATCAAAAAATTTATATCAATGAATCTGTTCTCATCCCCTTTTCAGATGAGTCACACAGGGTTTATATCTATAATTTAGATATAGATTTTGATGGACAACTAGGCGCAGACTTTTTAGAACATTACGAATGCCGAGTAGATTTTAAAAATAAGCAACTAGTCACAAATTTTAAAACCGTACCATTATTTAAAGTTACGAAAGAAACTACGGTAAATTTACCTTCACAACCAACTATTAATTCTGATACAAAAAATTCAAATTTAAGCAACATCAAAAACTTAATTTCTATTGAACCTCGTATGGAGAAAATATGCAAACTAAAATGTAACCTGCGAAATACCGAGGCTATACTGTTAGCCCAGGAAAACGAATGCTTACCGAATGCTCTCGTAAAAATCGATAGCAATGGAGAATTTTTAACCTCAATCATAAACGCGAATGCAATACCAAAAACGGTACATTTCTCGAACCTCGAACTAGAACCAGTACAAAAATTCAAATCAATTTTTAATTTAAATACTCAAAATTCCGACAAACATCCACAGACAGACAGATCCTTCGAAATTAGGAACGAATTGCGCTTGGATCATCTAAACGAAGAAGAGGCCGAAATAGTAACGCAGCTTTGTTTAGACTTTCAAGATATATTCTATTTGGAAGGAGACAATTTAACTTTTACTAACGAAATTAAGCATTCCATTGACACGAACGATTCAAAACCGGTTTTCACAAAGTCATATCCATAAAGAGGAAGTCAAAACACAAGTCTCTAATATGCTCGATCAAGGCATCATTAGACCTTCGATTTCTCCCTGGTCCTCTCCGGTTTGGGTTGTACCTAAAAAACTCGACGCCTCCGGTAAACAAAAATGGCGAGTTGTAGTGGACTACAGAAAACTCAACGAACTGACTATTGACGATAAATACCCGCTACCCAATATTTCCGACCTTCTCGATCAATTAGGCAAATGTCAATATTTTACAACTTTGGACTTAGCCTCCGGATTTCACCAAATCGAGATTGATGCGAAAGATATTCAGAAAACTGCTTTCACAGTTGAAAATGGTCATTTTGAATTCGTACGAATGCCTTTTGGACTTAAGAATGCTCCATCAACATTTCAAAGAGTGATGGATAACATTTTATTAGGTATCCAAAATGAACGATGTCTCGTCTATATGGACGATATTATTGTTTACTCCCCTACTATTCACGAGTATATTTCTCGATTAACGGAAGTTTTCAAACGATTACAGAAAGCCAATCTCAAAATTCAACCCGACAAATGCGAGTTTCTCCGCAAAGAAGTCGCTTATTTAGGACATCTCATTACAAAAGACGGCGTAAAACCGAATCCTTCGAAAGTTGACGCTATTCTAAATTTCCCTCAACCAAAAAATCAAAAAGAAATTAAATCATTTCTAGGCTTAGCCGGATATTATAGGCGCTTTATCCCTAATTTCTCCAAGATTACCAAGCCTTTAACAAAACTCTTACAGAAAGACATACCATTTCTCTTCGACAATGATTGTATAAAATCTTTTCAAGATTTGAAACAAACATTAACGACAACTCCGATATTAATCTACCCTAATTTTGATGAACCTTTCGTTCTAACCACTGATGCGAGCGCATTTGCCGTCGGCTCAGTGCTGAGCCAGGGGCCCATTGGCAAAGATTTACCCATTGCCTATGCTTCTAGAACCTTGTGCAGTGCAGAAACTAAGTATTCAACGATAGAACGCGAGCTTCTATTGATAGTATGGAGTGTAAAGCACTTTAGACCCTATCTGTACGGTAGAAAGTTCAAGCTTGTAACCGACCACAGACCACTCACCTGGCTATTCTCTATAAAAGACCCAGGAAGTAGACTTGCCCGTTGGCGACTCAAATTAGAAGAGTACGATTACGAAATAATTTATAAACCCGGCAAAATCAATAAGAACGCGGATGCATTTTCCAGAATCAAAATTAATCATTTTTCTGAATGTTCCAAATTCTATTCAAAGGTTCTAGCCGCGAATGACGAGTCAGACGACGACGAAAACGCAGACAATAACGAGATCACTGACGAACAAATTTCCCAAGAATTCGAAACTTTCGCCAACTTATATAAAACAACATCTTTAATTGACTATTCGAAAATCAAAGCCTCGAGCAAACAACTTTTGTATCGAGAACACAAAGATATTATAACTTTCTTCCAACAAAATAACCTACAAGACCTCCATCATAAAATTATCGAGGACATATTCGAAGAAAACCCCGAATTTCATAACGATAAAATCAATATTGTATCGAGCAAAACAGTCAGACATAGGAGATATTTTATCATCCCTCTACCTTTTGATATCGAATCTGTAATTGAACATCTATTTTCGGTATTATTTAAAAATCAAGATGTCCTAGATCTCTCTAAGACATACTTTGTTGAAAATAACTTAGACCTCCCCATTCTTGAAGTCCTATCATTCATTTTTGCGGAAAAAGACTTAAAAGTAGTAATTTGTCAAGATATCGTCAGATCTGCCGACGAAGATGAAATTCCAATTATATTGGAGCAAAATCATTTTAGTAAAAATAATCTACACCGCGGAATAAATGAAACGATTCGAAGAATTAGAGAAAAATACACTTGGCAAGGTCTAACTAAAGACGTTGAAAATTTTATAAAAAATTGCGAAACTTGCCAAAAGACTAAAGTATGCCGGAAAAACCTTAATAACCCTCTAGTAGTCACAGAAACCCCAAGAACACCATTCGAAAGAATCAATATCGATTTATTTGAATTCCCTACTCGAAATTACGCTTTAACCATTCGCGACGAATTAACTAAATTCACGCAAGCATATGCAGTCCCGGATAAATCCGCAAAATCTGTCGTAAACACTTTGTTGTTATATTTCCAACATTATGGTACCCCATTAAGAATCCATTGCGATTACGGTGGCGAATTTGACAACCGCTTGCTCAAAGATCTCTGCACCCTCTACGACATAATATTAACTTATTCAAGCGTAGGACATCCCCAATCGAACGGATCCATAGAAAGATTTCATGGTACTTTAGCCGAAATGATAAGGATCCACAAAACTGAAAACCCAAACGAACATCCTTTCACGATTTTACCATATGCGGTAATATGCTACAATAATTCGGTCAATAAGACACATGGTTTTACTCCATATGAACTTATATTTGGACATACGTCTAACAGACCACCTGAAACCTTATATAACCAGAAAGAACTAATAACTAAATATGTCAGAGATTTGAACAATAGAATATCCCACTATTATAAAATAGCCCGTAATCAAACACAAGCTCAAAAAGAGAAAGCGAAAGTTCGCTTTGACAGAAATGTTCCCCAGAAACGATCTGAGTACAAAATAGGTGACTTAGTTTATGTAAAAGAATCACAAATTAAGAACAAACTGCAAAATAAATTTAACGGTCCCTTTAAAATAAAAGAAATTTTTCAAAATTCTGCTACTTTATTAAATCTCGAAACAAAACAAGAAACTAAAGTAAATGTTGATAGAATGAAACCATATACTGAAAATTAAATTTATTTTCAGGTTTCTCCTGCTGTTCGGATCAGCACTCTGTCAATACAAAATTACCCCGATCAATAACACTGTTGGTGTATACTATCACCAAGACACGGACATCGTGGTGACAAATGACAAATGGACTCTGCTAGTGCATAAAAATATTTCATCCCTCAAACTAGCTTTTGACAAAAATCAAAAAAATTTACACAGAATCTTGAACACCCTCGATGGTGCTGACCAAAAATCAATCCTGTTTAGAAGCGAAGTTAAAACAGAGTTTAACCTTTTAATGCAAATAGCTAGTTCGATAAAAACGAAATTTGACGAAGTCTTTTCAGACACAAAGAGATATAAACGCGGAATACTTAACGGTTTCGGAACAATATTCAAATCAATTACCGGAAACTTAGACGCCGAAGATGGCGAGTACTACACTAACTGTATAAATAAATTAAATAATGACGAACATCAATTAGAAAACTTAATAAAAAATCAAATCTCAGTTACAACTTCTGTTATCAAAAATTTCAACTCAACTATACAAAAATTACAAATTGATGAGGAAACATTTAACAAAGATATCAAAGAAATCGAGCACACAATTCAAACCATGACTCAAACGATCCAAGCTGCTGAAATAAAATTAAAATTTCTATACATTTTCGAACAACTAATGGCCAGCTATTTGTATATCGAAGACAATCTAAACGATATTTTAAATTCAATAACATTCGCCAGATTAGGAATTATTCATTCATCAATCATAACACCTGATCACTTAGTAACGGCGTTACAAGAGATTTCACAGAGTTTGCGAAGGAACAATTTACCTCTTCCAATTAAACTATCAGCAGTTGCTCAATATCTGGATATTATTGAACTAAAAGCTTTTCAACTAGATTCTAACTTAATATTTGTTTTAACAATACCTCTCATTGAACCTCAAAATTACAACACCTTTCGTCTGTACCCTATACCTATACTTGATAACAGAACTGGTCTACATCACTTTTTATCTATTTCACAAAATTTTATCGCGAGAGACGATGATTCTTTTATGTACATACCTATACAAAATTTTATTTTGGAACCAAACTATGTTCGAACCTGTTTGCTTATCCTATCGACCAAAATGCCATTTGTGAAGCTAGAATATTAAAACCATTGCCGAAACTCCCAGAAAATTGTCAAACTTCCTTCATCATTAGTCAAGGATACAACGTCCAAGAACTTGAAGACAACACATAGCTAGTAATTAATTCCGAACCACTTCACATTACCATCAACTGCCCGAAGAGAGAACCCATAACAGAGCTAATTAACAAAAATTCCATCATAAAACTACAACCAGGATGTTACGCTTATGCAGGCATTACTCGAATACAAGCTAGTGCTAAAGACTTTTCCGAAATTAAGGACAATTCACATCCAATCCAAATTCCTTTTGAATGCTGCAATCACATGCCCGACAAAATCGAAATTCCAAAATTAAAACCGCTTAAATTAAACAGTCTCGACGTAGAAGATTTAGATATTGCTAAAAACAAACTAGATCAATATTCCAAAGACCTAGATGACCTCATAAACGAACCTTTTTGACCAAACATGTATCTTGGTTCACATACTTCATAATTACTCTCATCATCCTATTAGTTCTACTTTACATAACTTGTAAATGCAGAAGAAGAAGATGTGGAGCATTGCGAATCCAACCCTCAACGGATAACCCTCCTTCACCTCCTTCAGAGCGAAGCAGAGTATTTACCAAATTTCCTAGACTGATCTCTCCAAGAAAGCGACCCGGTATTAGACCTCAAGAAGAAGAGGACATCGAGTTAACATAGACTTTCATGTGGAGTTTTACCTTTGTCTATTAATTTAGACTATTGTATTTTATCCTTATTACGTTATGTAATGTTTTATTATCGCTTACCAATTTTAACTTTTACATTATTTTATTATTTTGCTTTGTATCCACTCAACATTGTTTCAATTCATTTTTGCATTATATTCATTTAACGTTTTAACAATTTTCAAAAGTTGCTGCATAACATCAACTTTTTTATTAAGGGGGAAGTTGTTATATAAAATTATACGCTTATTACCAAGACTTAGTCGTAACAAACCTTCACAGGCATATCATATTACATGATAACGACTTCCCTTATTAATTGCTTATCTTCAAGATATCATATTACACCTTTGTTTCTCATAATTTGTGCAGACTGCAGAACTGCAATTCCTTTGTTCTATATTTTGCTTACTCAGGTTCTGTATGTTATAAATATGACTAAACACGCTTTGTTGAATCAGTTATTAAACTCACTTAGAATGAAACACTTCTAATTATTATTATATTCCTTCTCCAAGAGCCAACGTTGGCTCCATGTAACTAAATAAATATTTTTAAAAGGTCATTCATGTGAACCGTGATCTAACATATATATATATATATATATACACGCATTTAGTACTCATACACCTCCGAATGTTATATGGTTAGGTGGTGCTTGCCTCCGATTTTACGCGTTTTAGGCGGAGACGTTTTGTGTTGTTTTCATCGCGAATGTCTTGATAATTAGTAAATTCATGACTCATTATTATCAATAATGATCAGCTTTATTGGTGCGCATATAAGATTATGACAAAAAGGGAAGGAATAGAGAGATAGAAGCATTTAACGACACTTTTTTGGAGGCGGAAAATACCTATAAACATATGTAAACATACACCATAGTCCACTACATTTTTTACCAGGTGGCGCTGCTATTTTAAACACTTGATGTATATAGGTATTAAATGCTTCCTTACAATAAAGTAGCGATATCGCCTCCTAAACTTGGCAACATAGTAAAGAGGCATACTATTCCTAAATACATCTATAGATATGGTAACTAAAATTATCTTACTAAAAATATAAATAACTTTTATACACAGAAATAATACTTTCTAGAGATCAATGGGTCTTTAATTTTTTTCAATTTGGGAATAAAAAACGTTTATTTTGTTTAGAAACAAATATTTTATGGCTTTATAGGTTAGAGCAAATTAAAAAAGGTATTTGTTTAAGGTATTTATTTAACAGGACACGAACATTCCTTAACGTAACTAGTTGCCCCTAATCCACTATTTGTCACTGCTGCTGGCCTTATATAGTAAAAGTAAAAAAAAAATTAGAAGACGATTTTTATTGGGGGGGGGGGGGGGGGGCTAAAAATCAGAAAATAAAAGAGTAATAATAACACAGGTCAACATTTAGTTTAAAAAAATACACAGGACTCTACCTAGGTACCCAAGGGTTTTTGGGGTCGCTGATTCCGATGCCGAGGTCGGTTAAGCTCTATCACGTCAGGTTCAAGGACATCTGAAGGTCAAACTAAGAAAAGGTGGTTGAAAAAATCTGAGAAAATTTACACATAGGTTTTTGGGGTCGCTGAGTTCGAATTCGGTGTTCGCTTACCCTTAAAAGGCATCCGGAGGTCATTTCAAGGTTAATTTGAGAAAAACGGAGGGGAAGCTGTTAAAAAATCTGAAAAATCTGAAATATTTACATTTTTGCTCCAAAATGATTAAGTTTTGAACATTTTACTTCTTTAAGTATATCATCTCTTTGAAATATTTTATATTATTTTCTGCTTTTCTGCATTCCGTTGGTTCCAAGTTTTCTCCTCGTCAAACATGAATTTGGAGAAATACTCTGTAAGAATGTTGACGTAATGCCTCGGATGTTGCTGGCAGTCTTCGTAGAATCCCGGTAGTACTAGATTGGCGGACTAACTTATTGAAGATAATGAATCTTTGATGATTCAAAGATGTAATTTCTTTTTTCGTTGAGATACGGTTGTTGAATATACGGACAATCTCTTCGAGATATTTTCTTTTATTGATGCATTCCACCATTTTTACTTTTCCTTCACCAAAGAAAGCTGAAGTGTTATCGCATCCACTGAACGTGTAGCCATACAGCTTTTTAAAACTTCCGAGGACTGCAAGTCACGAGAACTGTAATCTTTATTTTTTATTTATCTCTGAGCCTCTCTTAAGAAACGGATATCTTTATCTTCAGGTGCGAGAGCGATAATCAATGCGAGAAGATCAATATCTTGTCCGAGGATGACCACTGTATCGTTTCCATGAGATTCGTTTAAGGCGGTTTGAACTATGAGTACGTCAACGTCGTCTACAGCAGTAATTGTTTTGATTCCCTCGTTTTTAAATCTCTCCACCAATTGCGAAATAAACCGTTCCTTTTTGTGAGATTGTTTATCATTTTATTTTGCGTTTCAGTCAGCGGCGTGTTCTCATGAAAAACAATTTCCGGTGAAATGCGTTTCAAAAGACGCTGCTGTCTTTCGATGCTCTTCATACTGCAGTCAGCATATCTGTCAAACACTACAGTCACTTTTTGGCCGTAATGTTTACGAATAAAGCGGCTTCGGCCATACTTCATGATGAATCAAATTGCCGCCATCAACAATGAACTGGCAATCGGAAAAATCTATTGGCCTCTCTCGTACAGCATTGAAAATATCATACGATTTCTTAATTTTTCTCATTAACCCTTTCTTATTGAAGAGAAGAAGTGGAATTGAAGCAAGCTCAGAGTTGAAATATGACTCCAAATCTTCTTTTGTGTGAACAGTACAGATTATCCTCTAATATAATTGCAAAGAAGGGGAAAATACATAAACTACTTGCGACAAAACCCTGTATATATGCATCTAATAGAGAAAATTCTGCTCAATAAATTCATTCCTGACCATTTTTCTCGTTAAAGTAACCGGTTTTAAGATATTCGGAGTTAAACTTGGAATAGGATGGATTTTTACCTCTGCGCCCCAAACTACGCCTCTGTTCGGACGCTGTTAGCGCGAAATAGGTGAGGATAAGCTACAAGGTTAATAGTACATTTTCTATGCAGAATTTAACATGACGATTTTTTTATTTCCTATACTTTCGACGAACGGTTTACAAGATAAAAGTGAAAAACCAGCGTTAAGTCCCCGTAATATGGCCGAAGCAGCTCTATTCATAATCATTACGGACGTTTCACCCCTAAATTGTGGGGAACTATTCGGGTATCTATTTCGAACCCTATCTAGATTACGCATCCCAAATATTATTACTTTATAAATTAATTCTTCTAAAATATCTAATTTACGTGGACTAATATGTAACAATTGTGTTACAAAATTGAACTGCTTCAGTGATGTCTTTTGAAAAGCATTTTAAATAGTAATAATAATTCCCTTAAGAACATATTTTAAATTACATGCATTATTCTGCAATAGATATATATATATATTAGATATATATATATATATATATATATATATATATATATATATATATATATATATATATATATATATATATATATATATATATATATATATATATATATATATATATATATATATATATAAATAATGAAGGATAGTCACGTCCGACTAGTTAAAGAACAATCTAAATTTAGTAGGGCTTCGGACAAGTGGGCGATGAAGTAAAACTCTTATTTACTATGCCGAGCTTTCGAAAATGTTTATTTTCTTTTTCAAGGCTACAATTAGATAATGAAAATTAGTAAAATTTAATTATAATATTATAATTGTTAACTTACTAGTAAGTTGAGGTTATAATTTAAAATTGGTGAACTTCTGTACAGACATTTTCACTATCGTACTATTAGAAATGAGCAACAATTGCTTATGATGTTTATGTAATCTATTGGTTTCATTGTTAATTGATTGCTAAATAATTAAAAGATTAACACTGACATCATTCTGCTTCATGTTTTCAGAAACAGCCATGTGATGTATAGCAAAAAAACACCACAGGAACCTATGATGGCGCCATCTTGTATCTAACTGTCAAAGAACTTTCATTAAACTTTACTACGTTTACATGATGGTTTCCATCCACGGTTTTGTGGAAATATGTTGAAGTTAAACAATTTTAATTAATATTAGGTTTAATTATTATTTTAATTTGTCACACTGATCATTGTCCACTTGCACTTCTTGTTATATACCAATCACTTATTAAATTAATTACTCATTAAGAATTGCTAGGGGAGTTAAAGTTATGATTTCAGTCTGAATTTTTTTTTGTTAAAAAAAAAATTTTTTGTTATTCAATTGTTGATCAAAAACACTTTTTTAATATAATATTGGGTCTCATGGTTCCGTAGAACTACTATTGTTATCATTTATGCTGAGTTTTTCTTTATCCAACTTTAATATATACGAATAAATTGTACTTAAATCACTAATATGTGTCCTTTTGTTCATATTTTGTTCATCATTATTGATCTCTACCATTTCAAGAAAAAGTCTTTTTGTTAAGTTAGTTTCGGTGTGCAAGATTTTATAGTTATTAAAATTCATATGATGTCCAGTGTCTATTGAGTGTTCTGAAAGAGCACAAGTGCGTTTTCCCCGTTCTGCAATCGCTTTTGTGTAAAGTCATTCGTGTATTGAGTGATCTTGATGTTT